>JAAIXJ010000978.1:2381-23217 GCA_013403705.1 Heliconius hermathena | reverse complement strand
GTCGCCGAAAGAAACAGTAGGTTAGCCATTTGCAAATTATAATGTTACCCCATATCAAAAGATAATCCTACTATTGCGCTTAAAATACCTGTTACATAAATTGTTTCTGATTTCAATTGAAAACTTTATAGAACTAAATTACATTGCAAATTTTTGTTTTCATTTTTTAATTATAATTTAAGATTAACTTCTATTCTTTTCGGAGTTACATTTTATCATGGTACCTTGCATACATGAAAAGTTATAAAGAAAGTTATTTATTAAATATTAAATAAATATACCACAAAAATATCATGTAAATCATTCAAGAAAATACTTATAAAAAAACTACTAATTAGTAGTTTTACTTTAATATGGCAGCACTAAGTATCATAATTAATTTTTCGGGACTTATTTACAATCCCCCGTAGGTATCCCACATGCCCCTTAGGAAGTCGACCGGGCCTGGGTATATGTGTTCTGTGCTCTACGGTTTCAAGTGGGTGTTTTAAGCCATTCTGTGAAATTATTATTTTGGCATTTTTAATTTATGACCCTCCTACTATCCTGTCCTGCATCTCTACTATTTAGCCGCATATTACACGTATATTAATCGTTTATAGACACATGGAGTTGGTGAGTATTAGTTACTTATTTTATATTCTACATATTTTTTCTGATCGACAGATTACAGTAAATTAAATGAAAAATATATATTCTAATTTACAATGTTATTTACAATCTAATACTTTATGTATAAGCATGACACCTGATATGTTTATACAAATAATCCATTTTTTTTAAATGTACTGATTACAAATATTTTAAAAATTCACATTTTTTTATTTTGCTTAGTTTTTTGTTTTCTAACCTATATTTAACAAGATTTTTTTAAATATACTTTTTGACTTTATTATTATTGACTATATATTTACATAGTGGCAGTTCTTTTATATGGCATTCAGCAAAGTAATTTAAATTTAAAAGACTGAAGAGTACTTCAGGCAAATAGACTGGGCAATTATATTTGATTTATCAAATGAGCTACACCTACCAAAGACTCAGAATGTGGTTCTGCCAAGCCAGCAACAAAACTCAACATTTGCAATCAAAGATTAAATGACTTTTAGTGAATTATGGACTTAATTAATTTTTTTATAGTGGTTTATTTACATTGATTACAAAATTTATTATAGACACTCATAGTCTATGCTTATTTATGAGAATTATACTTATTTACCTGAATTTTCATATTTTCTGGAGCTCTGGACAGGCTATAAACTATGTTTTCTATATTTACCACACCAGCGAAAAAAAAAGCAAAGAAAGAAAGCGAAGCCAGCAAGGCTTTTTAATTCAATTAGTCATTTGCATTTAAACATTTATTATATACCTTTAATGATATGCATATTTATCCAATGATAAATTTAACAATTATGTCAGAGTCAAATATTTAATTACTTAAGAAACAAAAAAATGTCCTTGGTATAATATTTTTAAATAAATAGCTCTTTAAATTAATATATTGATAAATATTAATACAAAAATGATTTCATGTATGTTTGTAAATAATAAGAGAACATTTGTGTATATACTTATGTATGCACATTAGAAGTAATATTTCTTTGGTGTATCAACAAATATCTTACTAAAAAAAAATACTATCATAATTTTTCCTTTATGTTCCAAAAGATGTATGCAAAGTTTTTAGACAACTTAGATCCTTGTCTTACCTTACACTTTAAATTGTAGAGGTCACTAAATGCATTGCTGCACATAGCAAATTTTTTTAATAATCAAAATATTGAAACCTCATATTTGTCCGTATCATACTCTCAGATGAACATTAGGGCTTGAAGCCAATTTTGTGACTACTGCTTTATTTGGGTGACTATAAACAGATAGTTTAGCATCTTAGCTTATCTTAGTTGCCAAGAGTCTTAGAGCCAAACAAGCCAGACCTTCACGATGTTGTAAAACTAGGAAATTTCTGAGGGCATACACCCAACACTATTAAGTACTATCAGGGAAAAAGCTCAATTTTTTGGGAAAAATATTAGAAATAAGGCTATCCATTGCTGGACATTAAGCTTGATTGGAGGCTATCCCTAAATACTACTAAGCTAGAAGCGCCTACAAACATATTAGGAGCAGACACAGATCTTCTTCATATTAGTTGATTTAAATCAATAATATAAATATATAATAATCCTTCTTTTTGTAACATTACTATATTAGTAGGTTCTTGTAATTTATTAGGGTTTCGAGGTGTTTGGCAAAGGGGCCATTTCTAATATTATTACCTAGAAAACATAAAAAAAAATATCTTTATAAAGCTCAATTTTTTTATTGTCATATAGTACCTAACTTTCGTTAAATTATTGTTCACTATAATATAGGTACTATTTTATACAACTTATTTATCTAATATTTGCTTAAATATACACTAACCAAATTTCATATTCTCTCATAGTACTGATGTAGGTTTTATAGCATAACAATGATTTGGTTGTTTTGGCCGCCACCCATTTTAACTAATTCAAAAGTCAAACTAACGTTACATTTGTTGGTTTCCCGAAAATGAAATCTTCCTAGTTGAAGTTTTGATCTGGACCATATTGGCAGATGCCACAACACATATTTGGCACACGCGTTTAGGTACCTTTGGTGGATCTTGATAACAATGTTAAAGTACTGCACAGTTCTTATTAATGTCCTACTGAATGACATTCGCGCGTTTCAAATCAAGCGAACGTGATCCTAGGGGACTCTTAGGGGAATCCTACGGGACTAGGTTATGAACTACGTCCATTTGTAAACGTGCGTTTTGCTGTTTCTGTTAACGCGTCGGTGTGTAGTTACAGGGCGGCGAGGCAGCGATGTCGCTGGCGGGCGTGGTGCCGGGCGTGGCGCTGGGCGTGGGCGTGGGCGCGGGCGCGCTGGTGGGCGCGGGAGTGGGCGCGGTGGGCGGTAAGTAGGGCGCGCGGGCGGCGCGAGGTCAGTGCAGCATCTAACGCCCCGGCTGTGCTCGCTGTTGCAGGCGCGGCGCGGCGCAGCGGCGGTGCGGCGCGGGCCCGGCGAGCTGCTGCTAGTCCTCGGAGTCTCACCCCTCAGTGATCAGTTCTGCTTTCTGTTTCAGGCTAGATATAAGTTAGGTTATTGCTAAGCGCGTAGGAGCCGCGCTCGCCGCCCGGCGCTGCGCCCGAGCTGCCTCCGACGGTCGCACAATGTACTTACTTCCTTATATCATGCTGTCCTCATGTGCCCGGTGACCGTCTGTTTGCGTTGCTGCGGCTCAATGTGTTTTTTTTTTGTGAAATAACACTATACATTTAGAAAAAGAATGAATATTCGTTATCTTTTTTACATTGCATGAATTATTAACAAATTCTTGTAAGTTTTTGGTTTTTAAAACCTCAACTATAAAAAGTGTGAACGTGAGAATCATGTCAGCGGACTGTTGCAAGAGGGAAGTGTGAAATTAAGTAGCGCTATAGATCTATCGAAGAATATAATTGAGTGAGCCGCGGCCAGTGCGAGTGCGAGTGCGTGCGTCCCCCGCCGGTCGCGCCCCCACGCTCACCCCCGCTCTGTTGCAGGGGCCTTCCTCGCTGCGCCCGTCTACGACCTGCAGCAGGTGGGCGACGTGTACACAGGTGAGTGCGCACACGGACACACACAGCACACACGACACACACAGCACACTGTTAGTGACGAAGGTCCGTGCGCACGAACAGGGCCGGGCGCCAAGTGCTCCACGCTGCCGGCCATCCTGGGCGGCACGCTGCCGCGGCTGTCGTCGGAGCAGGCGGAGGCGGTGGCGCGCGCCAAGAAGTACGCCATGGAGCAGAGTATCAAGATGGTGCTGATGAAGCAGACGCTGGCGCACCAGCAGCAGCAGATGGCCACGCAGCGAACGCAGGTGCAGCGCCAGCAGGCGCTCGCGCTTATGTGCAGGTACACTTGCGCTGTGTCCCACGTGTAGCATGTAGCATTGTGCTCACTCTAAACTTACCATGTATTAAGACATTCCATTCCCGCATCGCCCAATTTTCAAGATCTTGCGTGTTGAGTGGCATGTCTAAACGCGGCTCTTTTGTCTCATTATCAGAACAAGGAAATGGAAATAATTTATTCCTTAGGAATTTGAGTCGAATCCATAACTGAGACGTTCATCCGTACGCTGTGCTTCCGTGCCACGATGGCCTTAGTCTTTAGAAAAAAATCATTAATTTGTCAAATTTATTTATATGATGAGAGCGATATCTTGAGACTCCCGCCTTGGCTGGTTGAGTCTTTGATTTGTTTGCTGAAAAGATCTGAGTCCTCACCAGCACTTGTCGTTGGTGTTCCTCGATGTCTGTGTGTCTGAGGCTCGTGTATGTTTATGTGTATGTCCGCAGAGTGTACGTGGGTTCGATCTCGTTCGAACTGAAGGAGGACACGATCCGGCAAGCGTTCCTGCCATTCGGGCCCATCAAGTCCATTAACATGTCGTGGGACCCCGTCACGCAGAAACACAAGGGGTTCGCCTTCGTGGAGTACGAGATCCCCGAGGCCGCGCAGCTCAGCCTCGAGCAGATGAACGGTGTCATGCTCGGCGGAAGGTAATTGTACTTGTTGATTAAATAGAGTATTCAAATCTTACATGTTACTCTTATGACATCAGTTGGTCTTGTAAAGTGTCTTAGGTACTAATAATAATTATGGTATAATGTAAAACATAAAAAATATATCGAATATTGTACAAGCGTTTTATTTTATCGGTTTAAATACAGGATGGTCTATAAGTCCTTAGATATGAAAAAAAAATTAAAATAAAACAAATTACAATTATATTTTTATTTACAAATAAAGGTTGAAAAACAGGAATGTTGTATACTTTAGCCTTAAGGTAGCCCCACAAAAAGATATCCATTGGAGTCAGATCTGGACTACGTGGTGGCCAGGAAATGTCTTCTCTCTTAGAAATCACTTTGCTAGGGAAAAGTTGACGGATGACGGGCATAACAGTGCTAAAGAAATGCAGGAAGTTGCTCCATCCTGTTGAAACCACGTCCGGGTATTAAAGCCTGAAAAATTTTTGCAATTGTGGTGTGAAAATCTCTTTAATCCCTGACCGCGTTTTATCTACCGTCGAACTTAACAACCCAGTTCTTAATCGTTTGAAGAGTTGGAATGTCAAAGTTGCGTAAACCTTTATTTTTTCGAAAATTACGCCGCGCAACGGTTGCTGAGTTGTAGTAGTGATAATGACACCAGACCGTCCAGTCGCTTAAGTGTGAGGCCGTCCCACAGGAACATCAAGGTGGTGGGTCGTCCGTCCAACATGCCGCAGGCGCAGGCCGTCATCGACGAGATACAGGAGGAGGCCAAGCAGTACAACCGCATCTACGTCGCCTCCATACATCCCGAGCTCACCGAAGATGACATTAAGAAGTGAGTCCATCATTTTTTTTTTTAAGTTCACACTGTATATATAACCTTGTGTTAAGACATTCCGTTCTACAACTTTCTGCCTAATTATGGAGGCGTTGCGTACTGAGTGGCGAACTCAACGCGGTGCCTTGCCTCGACACTAGAGCGAAGAAATGGAAATATAAATTTAATTAAATATTTCATTTTCCCGAGTGGAGATCGAACACACAACCAGTCACGATTACAGTCACACTTTGTGCCTCAGGCAGTTTTGCTGAGAAGACCCAAAAACAAACTACAGTTGCTCTTTGTTTTAATACATTAATATAACGTGTCCGCAGCGTGTTCGAGGCGTTCGGGCCCATCACGTACTGCAAGCTGGCGTACGGCGCGTCTGCGCACAAGCACAAGGGCTACGGGTTTATCGAGTACGCGACGCTGCCGGCCGCGCTGGAGGCCATCGCGTCCATGAACCTCTTCGACCTCGGCGGCCAGTACCTGCGCGTGGGCCGCGCCATCACGCCGCCCAACGCGCTGGCGGGCCCGCCGCAGGCCTCCGCCATGCCCACCGCCGCCGCCGTGGCCGCCGCCGCCGCCACCGCCAAGATCCAGGCCATGGACGCCGTGGCCACCAACGCCGTGGCGCTGGGCCTGTCCACGCTGAGCGCGCTGGGCGTGCCGGCCGCGGCCGCGCTGCCGTCGCTGGCGGCCGCGCTGCCCGTGCCCGCCATCCCGCCGCCCGGCGTGGTGATCCCGGCGCCGCCCGCGCCCGCCGCGCCGCACGCCACTGCGGGCGCCGCGCAGGACGCCGCGCTGCAGCGCAAGCTGCTGGACAGCTCGCCCGACACGCTGCAGCAGCAGGAGTCGCTGTCCATCTCGGGCCAGTCGGCGCGCCACCTCGTCATGCAGCGCCTCATGCGGCGCCGCGCCTCGCGCACGCTGCTGCTGCGCAACATGGTGTCGGCCGAGGAGGTGGACGAGGCGCTGCACCACGAGATCCAGGAGGAGTGCGGCAAGTGGGGCCGCGTGGAGCGCCTCGTGATCTACAACGAGCGCCAGAGCGAGGAGGACGACCCGGCGCAGGCCAGCGTGAAGGTGTTCGTGCAGTTCGCGGAGGCGGAGGAGGCGGCGGCGGCGGCGCGCGCGCTGCACGGCCGCTACTTCGGGGGCCGCACCGTGCGCGCCGCGCTCTACGACCAGGACCTCTTCGACCACGGCGACCTCTCCGGCTAAATCGACGCTCGCTAAACTTTACTGCTATTATATTACTAATTTTACTTAGCTCCTAAGTTGCTCGACCTCTATGGCCAACATCCTCTTTGACATGCATAAATTACGTCTTACATTAGGGAAGGCGGCCAACGATATGTGACATGGAACGAGAAGTGATCCTAAATTTTGTGACATAATATTTCAAAATAATGTTATATTTTCTAAGAATTAAAACACAAAATTTATGTGAACAAAAATAATATCCAAACATAGTTTTTAAGTGTAAAATTGCAAAACTTAACCAAACATATAATTAAATTATCTCATAATAAAGGACTGTAAGACATAAAATCTTAGTTGCTTGAATTTTACTAGTTTTTCCTTGCCCAATGCTTTTTTTTAAATTTTTTATGTTATTTATAATTTTAAAGTCATTTTTTTTTAAGACACATTTCAAAGCAATCAAAAAGAACCAAGTGACATATTGTTTCTCTTACACTTGCTATGCTCTTTACTTGCTGCATTTCACAATTTGGAGCATTGCAATTACTACAATAATAAAAAAAAGATATATATAGAAAAAAAATATTTTGTGTTTTAAGACCAGAAAAAATACCTTTCCTTTATCTTTTCAAAAATATTTATTTTATAAACTTATATATAAGTGGTATAGTGTACCACTATACCGTTCAGAGTACATGTTCCATAGAAATACGAATGCCAAGTTTAGATGTAAGAAGTGCTGACATTACTAAGTTAATTTGTTAATAATGTCATCCATTATCTTATATGAAACGGTTCCTAAGAAAATAAGGAATCTTAGATATCATACAAAATTTGCTTAATAAATATAATAAATTCTACAATAGTCTGTTTCTGTCTTTAAAAAACCCGTGCTTTGTCATTAAGATCTTAGACAATAAATTAAATAATTTTCCACACACACATATCTTTATATTATTAACACTAGCGACCCGCTCGCGGCTTCGCTCGCTTTAACTACTGAATTATTCATATAATGTACCTATGTTTGCAAAGTAATTAAGATTACAAAATGTGAAAAATATTTAAGCCTTAATGCAACCCGCATTTATGTAGTTCCAATAAGGATGTTCCAATTGTTTAAAAAAACACACTTAAACAAATGACGCAAACAACAGAAAACTTAAACGAAAGAAATTATAAACAACAGACTACCTACTATTCTTATAAATACTTAAACGAAAGATGTAACCAACTATGTCGCGTTGAAATACATTATTGGATAACTCCAAAATACGTGCAATCGCTTCTAAATTTACTTTGCTATAGAGCCAGGCCCAGATTTGAAGTATTCTCTCGTCCATCTCCGTAGTGGCTCCGAACGACATCTGGGCGTTGGCTCTCTGGCCGTGGCCTCAAGCGACAACCTGCTCTAGAGCCGACACAGGGAGGGGGATGCGGGACGGGATTGGAAGGATTATCAAGTGCCATCTAGGCGGTCAACTCAGTCAGGTGAGACCCTCGGTTTCCTGAGAGGCCCAGCTTAAACGACCAAGGTTCAATGCAATGCTCATGAGTCGGATTTGGAAGAGCATAGAAAGTCCCTCGAAAGTCGTCTGACTTTTGACCTCGGGCGGCCGGATATGCCACGGAGTGCTGCTCATTAGGTGCAGGTGACCCGATACATTAACGCAGCGGAATGCGTTGGACGCGAGACGACCAATGTATACCTCCAGGCTTTATATTTTTAGGTTGCGGTGATGCGTGGTGTTCCTCACGTAGTATGGCGCCTGCGTCACTCGTCGGAGGATGAGGTTTCTCGTTGAGTGATACTCGCCAGGGCGTTGTGATATCATCAGTGTATAGTGCGTAGAGAGCAGGTGACAAAATGCTGTCCTGGGGAACAACGGCAGCGATCGAGTCGCTGCTAGACCTCGAACTCTCAACTCTCACGCAAAATGTCCTGTTACTGAGGCAAGGACGCAAAGACATACGCGACGATTTGGTGGGTGCCCGCTCTGAGCACTTAATGAAGTAGGCCCGGATGCCAGACGCGGTTGAATACGGGTGCTGCGTCGAAGAAGACTGCTATTGCACTCTCCTTTCGGTTGATCGCTGTTGCGGCGTAGTGTAATCAGAGTGGTATACCCGCTCGCCAAACTGCTCGCTTCGTGGGTGGATGTGCGCCTGGAGAAGTGAGAGGAACAACTTCTCTAACAGCTTGGCGACCGCGCTAAGGAGGATTATAGACCGGTATCCCTTAGGGTGCTGTGGGCTCTTCCCGGCCTTGGGCAACATGCCGAGCCCATGATGAGGCCCTCCTTCCATGGCCGGGGGAAAGGAGCCAGGCGGGTGCGGCGGATTCATTTTTATAAGCAAAATGTCGCAGGGCGCGGAGGGACGCGTGGTGGACCGCAATTTTAAATCTGTGCTACTAATCTTCTAAAGTACTTATTAATAGCAAAGTTTATCTTTGTTTAACGTAGAAAATTAATAACATATTTAAAAGGATAAGGAATAATATCATTATGGATACACATCCCTCACAATAAGAAAATGTATTTAAATTACTATCTAATTTCAATTATCCAATACGTACAATCGCATCTAAATCTGCTTGGTACAGAGGCAGGCGGGCCCGGCGGGCAGACTATAAGCAAAACGTCGCGGGGCGCGGGGGGACGCACGCGCGTAAAGCTATTTTAAAGCATTTTGATGGCGTTCCTTGTGATAGTGTTAGATTTAAGATACTCACCCTTTCTCTCGCCGCAAGGCGAGGGGAGTAACATATAATGACCGGGCTAAAAACGGAGGACATCCTCTGATATCTTGAGGCGAACCATCAGGACGCCTTTCGCGACGCGATAGAGTACGCGCGCAACTGTGGGGAGAGTCCGAACTCTCCCGAAGCCGGCCCGAGTGCCGAAGCCGAGCCGATGTTCTCGGACGGGCCGAGCGATGCCGAAGTCGCCCCGTCCGAGCATCCCGCGAAGGCGTCCGAGGGCACCCGAGTGCCCCGGGCCCAGCGCCCCCCCCCCCTGTTCGCCCCAGCTATCGGGCAATGAGATGGAGGAGGACGGTTCCTCCTCCTCCTCCGCGGAGAGTGACGACGGTTTCGAGACTGTTTCCAAACGCTCGGCCAAAAGAAAGGCCAAGGCCCCTAAGGACCTCCCTCCCCCTAAGAGGGCTAATAAGCCTAAGGGCAAAGTCTCCCGCCCGGAAGGCGCCGCGTCGCCAGTCCCTCTCTCCCCTGCCCCCGCAACTGCGGTTGAGCGGGAAGAGGCTGAGACCCTTCGCGCCCCCCGTGTCAAGCCCCCGCCTCCCATCTATGTGCAAGAAAAGCACAAGTGGGATAAAGTGTCCCACTGGTGCTGTCTTCATCCAACGCCGTGGCGGTGGGAATCGGCATCAGGGCGTGGGCCCTCTGGCCGAAGGTTCTGGCGGCACCCATTACCATGGGTGCGTCATTGGGTAAGGCCCCTATAGCCCAGGGGATGGGTAACTGTCCTCTTCTGGTCAGTTACTGTGCTTTAGGGTGCGGGAGATGGGGGATGAGCGTGTGCCACCTGGGCGGTCAGCTCAGCCGGGTGAGACCCTCGGTTGCCCGGGGGAGGCCCAGCTTAAGCGACCAGCGACCGAGGTGGCGCTCAGGAGTCGGGAATGGGGAGGGGGATGATGTCCCTCGGGAGGTTGTGACGAGCGTCAGGTGGCCTGGCGTGCAGCGGTGCAATGTTGCGGAGATGGAGGTGGTCCGAGGCATCGGCACGGCGGAACGCGTTAGACGCGAGCCGGCTGATGTGGTCCTCCAGGCTCTCCATCCGGAGATCGCGATGTAGTGTCGCGTTTCTCACGACGGATGGGGCATGGGTCACTCGCCGAAGCGCGAGGTTTTGGACCACCTGCAGGTTTCTTCGTTGGCGAGGGCTCGTGAGTGCGAACCACGCGGGAGCAGCATATGTCAGATGTGGCCTGACATAGGCCTTGTACAGTGACAGCTTGGTTTTCAGCGGCAGACGTGAGCGAAATAGTGGGCGCAACAGGAACAGCGACTTCCGCCGCTTGGGTGGCTTTCTTGACATGCCCTGTCATGTGTAGCCGGCGATCGATCACTACGCCAAGGTAGGTGGCGTAGGGGCTCCATGGGACCTGCTGACCCTGCAGGCGCAGCGGAGGAGGCATTTTGCGGCCCCCAAAACAGAGGGCTTGCGTTTTGGCAACGTTAAGGGCGAGCCTCCACTCCGCCAGCCAGTCCGGCAGCAGGTCGAGGGCGCGCTGAAGCTTCGTAGCGGCGTGAGTCAGGCTGAGCGATCGGGTGACCAGGGCGATGTCGTCTGCATATAGCGCCAACATGGTGTCCTGTTGCACCGGGATGTCGTCTGTGTAGATACTGTACAAGGCCGGTGATAGAATACTCCCCTGGGGGACTCCGGCGGCGATCGAGTGGCTGCGGGATCTGGCACTCTCCACACGAACGCGGAAGGTCCTGCCACGGAGGAATTCGGCGAGGACATGCGCGACGTGGTGAGGGGTGCCGGCTTTTAGCACCTTATGCAGGAGTCCCGGGTGCCACACGCGGTGGAATGCGCGTGACATATCCAGGAAGGCTGCTGTGGCACTCTCCTTCCTGTTGAGGGTGTGTGCTGCGTGGCTCAACACTCTAGCCACCTGGAGTGTAGTTGAATGCCCGCTGCGAAATCCAAATTGTTCCTCCCGGGGTGTGACGAACGGAAGCAGGAGGGGTAGTAATGCTTTCTCAAAAAGCTTAGCTACCGCGCTGAGGAGTGTGATGGGGCGGTAGCTATCTGGCAGGAGCGGGCTCTTCCTCGCCTTGGGCAGCATTATTACCAGGCCCTCTTTCCACGCCTGGGGGAAGTATCCCAGGCGCAGAATGGCGTTAAAGAGCCTGGTAAGAGCGGCAATGGTTCGCATGTCGAGGTGTCGAAGGGCCCCGTTGGATACCTCGTCGATGCCGGGGGCCTTTTTGATTTTGAGTCTGCCAGTGATCTTCTTAATTAAGGCAGGCGAGAAGCAGGGCGGCGCAGGAAGCGGCCGCGTCGGTGATGCGAGCGAGCGAATGACCTCTTCCTCCATGTGTGCGTGGTGGGCGGGGCGTTCGCTCGGGTTGGGCTGGCAGACACTGGCCAAGTGGTCGGCCAGTATCTCCGCCCTTTCCTCAGCGGTGAATCGCAGCGACCCGTCTGGATGACGTAGCGGGTGCGCGATCGGCGGCCTCTTCGTGAGTTGACGGCAGAGTCTGCTTAGGGAGGGCTGGTTGTCCTCCGCCTCCATTATGCGGCGGTCCCACGAATCCGCTGCTGATTCTAATAGGGCCTCTCGGATGTCATCGATCAACTAATTCAGTTGTGTTTTGAGCGCAGGGTCCCTTGTCCGCTGCCACGCGGATCCTCCGCTTCCGCTCGACGAGTGCGCGCGTGCGCGCGGGGATCGGTGGTAGCGTGCGCGGGGAGGCGGGTGTCGTAGCCTCCTCCGTTGCCTCGCGGATGGTGGCCGTGATTTTGGCCTCCAACCGGTCGATATCGTCTGGTGTGGTAATGGCTTCGGTAGTGTTAAGCCGCTGCGCTCCCAGGTGCGCCTCGAACCGCTCCCAGGATATACGGCGGCCGAGTGGCGGGGCCCTAGCCAACGACAGCCTGCCCGTTAGGGTGACGAGGACAGGCTGGTGGTCAGAGCCGAAGGCGTCCGGTAGGGTGTCGAGTTGTACACCGTCGAGGCCTCGGTATACTGCTAAGTCGATGATCGATGGCTGGTGGATGCTGGTCGGGGAGTAATGGGTGGGTTCCTCGGGCCCCATTACTTCGTACCCGTGTCTCTGAGCGTCTTCGTAGAGGCGGCGACCGGTTAGGCAGGCGGAGAGGCACCTCCATGCCGGGTGCTTCGCGTTCCAGTCCCCCGCGGCTAGTGTGGGGGTGGCGCAGTCCAGAATGCGGTGTACCTCCCGGGTTCGGAGGCGTATGGAACCCGGGCGGTAAACGGCGTACACACGGAGGGCACACGCTCCAGTGTGTACCTCGACACCCAGAGATTGGAACGACTGGGTGCCGGTATCAGGCAGCTGGCGAAGGACGATGCGGCGGCGGACCGCCACAAGAAGGCCTCTTCGCGGTGTCTCGGCCGTGGTGTCCAGTCTGGAGACGTGGTACCCCGGCAGGTTCGCAGTGATCGAGGGGTGCAGGTGCGTTTCATTAATGAGCGCAATGTCCACGGCATTGTCGCTCAGGAGGAGGCGCAGGCACGGCAGGCGACGACGGAGGCCCGCTGCGTTCCAATACATGATGCGTAGCTCAGCCATTGATGACGAGACGCATCATGAGGTCCAGCACTGTCTGGACAGGGTCCCGACCTTCCCTCAAGGCAAGGAGGACCTCCTTGAGGGTGTTGAGTGCCCTGTCAATCGATGTGTGCGATTGTTGATTCGCCGGAAGGGGTATTTTGATGCCTGGCATATATAACAGCTCGGTGACGCCGTAGATGCCAGGCACCACATCCGGGGTGTTTGCGATCACCGCAAAGAAAATGCAACCCGGGCGACCCATCCTCGCCCGGATTGGGCGAACATACTCCGCCTGGTATCCTAGTTCTCCCAGCGCCTCGATGATCTCATCGGGAGTGGTCGTCGCAGGGAGGCCTCTGATCGCCACCTTGCGGCTGAGTTCTGATGGAAGCGCATAAGAAAACCAGGATAGTCTCTCTGTCTTTTCCAGTTCGCACAAGTAGCGCTGGATGATTCTGTATTCGGCGATGGATCCTGGTGAAAAACGCATGCCCTTGCCTAGCGGGCGTGCGTTGGGTGCGTGGCCCAACTGGTCCTTGATGGCCCGGAAGTGGGTGGTCCAGTTGGGGAAGTCCTCGACGATAAGGGGCGGGAACCTCGGCTTCGTGGGCGCTTGCGCGCCATCTGGTGGTGCGGCGGTCGGGTCGGCTTGCACCGTCGAGCTCGGCCCGGCCGTTCGTAAAGCGTCGGCGAATGTCGGCGGCGCTCGGGTGTCATCGGCGGCGGTCGTCGTTGATGCGGGTGGCTGCGGTGTGGTATTGGCGGGGGGGGGGACAGTTGGTCCGACTAGGGGTGCCGGAGCTGTCTCCACCCTCCGACGGAGTCGTGGATCTCGCGGGGGGAGAGGCTGAGTGCAAAGCCTCTTGGAAGACGCGGCCGTGTCGGCCTCGTCAGAGGTGCGTGGTCGTCTTATGGGCGTCAGCGGGGGAGGTGTCACGCCGCTTGCTGCCTGTGGTCCTCTTGTGGTGGTGGCCTCTTCCATTGCTGTGTCGGTGCCGGCGAGTGCGCGGTCTAATTCTTGTCCCTTGTCATTGAGGTACATGGCAATATGTGCCAACAATGACCGGGACAGAACCCCGCGCTTGTGCAGCTCGGCTACGACCAGCATGTCGGAATTGTGCGCTGAGCGCGGCGACAGTTCCGTGTCGAGTCGGGGTGGTGCGGATGGTGAGCGGCGAGGGCGTATTGAGTCCCTCGCGGCTGGTCTGCTTTCTTGCGGCGTCTCGTCGGTGTCGTGCGGGAGCATGGTACCCTTGCTCGCGGAAGGAGCAGGCAAACCCGTCGAGTCGGCGCACGGAGCACCGGCTGCGGGCGTGTTTACCACGCGCGCTACCGGCGTCCGGTAGATCGCCTCATCTCTGGGGATACCGCGTGGTGCGGAACCCGAGGGAGAGCCGCCGCGGCTAGCCGGTAGGTCACTCGACGGTTGACCACCCGGCCAAAGCCGCGGCGAGCCCCTCCCCGGGAACTGCTGTGCTTTTAGAGTCGATTGTCTCTCGACTATGCCTCCTCTGACTAGGCCCGACCAGACAATTGCTGCCGACGACACCGAAAAAGCGGAATGTCTCGCTGACAGTTTAGAGGCTCAATGTACCCCGAGTGGTCAGCCCTGCGACCTGAGCCACATCGAAAGAGTGGATTCCGTGGTCGCAGAGTGGGCGTCAACGCCCCCGCAAGGGGAACCGCTTCGCCCGACCTCGACCGACGAGGTCAAAGCCCTCATCAAAAACCTTAAAGATAGGAAGGCCCCGGGGCCTGAAAAACTTTCGAATAGAACATTCAAGTCCCTTCCGGCTCAGTTCATATCTCTATTGGTCATTATTTTTAATTCTCTTTTAAAGTCGTGCTCCTTCCCCGACGAGTGGAAGGAAGCCATTGTCATAGGTATTGCAAAACCTAATAAGCCGCGGAATTTACCCTCCAGCTATAGACCTATCAGCCTTCTCAGCTGCTTAGGTAAATTATATGAGAGAATCATTCTTATTAGACTCTGAGAGGCGGCAGAGACCTATTGTCCGCTCATCAATGAGCAATTTGGTTTCAGAAAGAAACACTCTGCCATTCACCAAGTCCACCGCGTGGTAGAGCACATAGCTCATCACCACGTGAGGACCTCCCTTCACAGCAACACTGCTGCCATCTTCCTCGATATAGCGAAAGCCTTTGACAAGGTCTGGCATAACGGCTTGATTTTCAAGCTGAGGCGCGCTGGCTTGCCAGACTGTTTCGTGCACATCCTGCGGGACTTTCTGTCTAACAGGTACTTTCGTTATAAAGTCGAAGGCACTCTCTCTTCTCCCCGCCTCCTCCGCACAGGCGTTCCCCAGGGTTCAACCCTCTCTCCAATTTTATATTCGCTGTACACCAGTGACATACCCCGCACCGGGCTTGTTCACCTGGCTATGTACGCGGACGATACGGCCCTATACACTTCATCGCGTGACACACGCCTACTAGCCGAGAGACTTCAGAAAGCGGCCCACGCACTCGGTGACTGGTTCCGCCTAAGGAGAATCGAGGTTAATCCTGAAAAAAGCAAAGCCATCCTTTTCCCTATGGCTCGTCATATACATACCATACGTCTATTAGACAAGCCCATCCCATGGGAAAAACAAGTTAAATGTCTATGTGTCACTCTAGACTCTAGATTCTCTTTCAGACCCCACATCACGAAGGTTTGCAATAAAGCAAAATTCGTTCTCAACCGACTTTTCTGGCTCATTAACAAGCGGAGTAAAATGTCACTTAGACATAAGCTGACATTATACAAAACTTGTATAAGGCCCATAATGTCATACGCTTGTGTCGCGTTCGCGCACACTAAGCTTGCTCCCCTTCAAATTGTACAAAATAAATTCTTACGTATCGCATCAGGCTGCCCCTGGTTCGTACGTAACGTCGATCTACATAGAGATTTTGAACTGGAATCGATTAACGAGCACTGCAAACGCTTAGCGACGCGCTAAGGTAAGTGACGGTAACTTCGTGCTAGTACGTCTTTTCGTTAGTTTTGCTTCTGGCAAAAAAATAAGCAATTTAAGTATTATTTACGTAAAGTATATATTTGTAAAAAAACTTTATAATTTCAACTGTCTAAAAATATTAGGACCTTGAATAACTTCTCGTTGTTTTTTTTTGTTTAAAAAAATAATTTAAAATACTTTGAGTAATGTCATTGTAAGCGTTATGCTTACAATGACATTACTCAAAGTATTGTCCATCATTAGAGACCACTTTCTCCCATCTCTCTGGTAGCAATTGAATCCCCCGTCGGAAAAACGACTCATCTTTCGAGGCAATCCAGGAATCCAGCCATCTTTCGGCTTCTTCAAAAGAATGGAAGCGCTGCTCGCTTAAACCGTGCGCTATCGACCGAAACAAGTGGTAATCGGAGGGGGCTATATCCGGTGAATACGGCGGGTGGGGTAGAATTTCCCATTGAAGTGTTTTAAGAAGAAGAAGAAGAAGGAGAAGAAGGTAAGTTTTGACTGGTTTTGCCACATGTGGCCGAGCATTATCATGCAATAAAATCACTTTGTCGTGTTTCTGCTCGTATAGTGGCCGCTTTTCTTTCAGAGCGCGACTCAAACGCATCAACTGAAGTCGATAGCGAGCTCCCGTGATAGTTTCATTAGGTTTAAGCAGCTCATAATAAATTACGCCCTGCTGATCCCACCAAATGCAGAGAAGAAGCTTAGAACCATGGATATTTGGTTTTGGCGACGATGTTGATGCGTGACCCGGCATGCCCCACGATTTTTTTCGCTTTGGATTGTCGTAGTGAATCCACTTTTCATCCCCAGTGACGATACGGTGCAGAAAACCTTTTCTCTTTTGCCGTTGAAGCAACAATTCACACATGAGAAAACGTCGTTCTACGTCTCTCGGCTTCAACTCATACGGCACCCAATGCCCTTGCTTTTGGATCATTCCTAACGCTTTTAAACGTTTTGAAACTGTTGACGCATCTACTTGTAACGTTTTCCCGAGCTCTACTAACGTCTGACATGGATCTTCTTCAAGCAATGCCTCCAATTCTGTCTTCAAATTTTGTCGATGCTCCAAAACGCTCTTTGTCTTCAAGGTCAAAATCATTACTTTTGAAGCGCCTAAACCAGTCTCTGCACGTTGTATTCGACAAAGCATTGTCTCAACGAGAATTCTGTGTGCTTCTGCTGCAGATTTTTTCTGAATAAAGCAGTGCAATAAAATTCCCCGCAAAAACACTTTATTTGGCACAAAAGTACACATTTTCACAAAGGGAAAATAAATATGTAGTTGACACTGTAGTAAACACTATTCTACTATAATTTGAGGTTACATATAGTACTACTTTGGTGATTCGTTACCGTACGAAATTCCATGCACAGAGTGCCGCAACGCCATCTTTCAAAAAACAGCGTGAACTTATTCAAGGACCTAATAGTTGACACTGTAGTAAACATTATTCTACTATAATTTGAGGTGACATATAGTACTACTTTGGTAATTCGTTACCGTACGAAATTACATGCACAGAGAGCCGCAACGCCATCTTTCAAAAAACAGAGAGAACTTATTCATTCACCTAATATAAGAAATAATATTTTAATGATAACATTGAGCGTTATAGCGACGTTTGAAACAAAGAGTTGACTACAAACTGCAGTGTAACGTGCCTGTGTTCCTTGCCACCGTTAGAGTAGCGTAAGAATTTCTTAAGGTCGTAGAAAGACAAAGGTAAGTTATTCAAATAAAACTTTAAATATATGCTGTTCTGTATTCTATAATCAAATATTTAATTGAAAAAAAAAATTAGAAGGAAGCATAAAATTCTTTCAAAATTGCAATAATTCGACTCACGAAATAGCAGTCATTTTATTTAACGTGTGTCCTCTAGTTCGTGTTACTACCGAATTAGGGAAATCTTAGATACTTTTTATTAAATTTGTATTTATATAATAATTTACATAATTTAAATTTAAAGCTTAAGAACAGTTAATTCACTTGTTTAAGTTTCTTGTGATCGAAGTTCGGTGTATATTTTGTTCACTTAAATTCCTATAATACTATTATAAAGGTCGCCCGAATTCATATTTTTAAGCTAAATTCGTATAGGTACTACCAATGGAATTTTATTTTTTAATCAGCTTTTTTTATTTATATTTGTGTATTTTTTATAATATACAGGATAATTAATAGTTGCTTTACATAATTTAAAAATAACCGAAAAAATTGGATTACGGAAATTCCCAAAATCAGTAACACGAAACCAGATCCTCTGCATTTCATTATTTTCCCTAAATTCGTGATACATAAATACCCACAAAATCACACATTGACTCCCTTGTATTAATTAATATTAGTTACCTTGGTTTTGTGATCTAAGTAAAGTTTTTTTTTTTTCAGTAATATGCAAAGTACAAAATGCCATACAAGAACTATACAAGCGACTGTTCTAGCGCCTCATCGTTAGAAGATGAATACATTACCGAAAATATGAATGAGAACATGCCTGCTGAGGAGATTCCTTTAAAGACTGGCGATTACGTGGTTGTAAAATATGAGAGCAAACATTTTCCTGGTATTGTCACTAAAGTGTCTGAAGATACGCCAAAAACTTTTGATGTAAAGACTATGACTATGAGTGGCTTAGATACAATTACTGGTCGTGTAAATTGGCGCTGGCCAGAAAAAGGTGACATCCTCATATACTATTATGAAGACGTTATAAGGAAAATAAAAGCTTCTACGAGAAATTTTCTCTGTAGTAGATATATAGTTCAACATTTTGAATTTTTTAAATTAAAAACAAATGCCGCCAAATCATTCAGATTTGAGATAATTAAATTATCATTTTATTAATGTTATTGTTTTATATTTTGTTGAAGTATTATTCTTTATTTTTTTATTATTTGATTTTATTTGAGTTTACTTTTATTACTTTTATTACTTAATTTTATGGTGTAATTAATCAAAGAGAAAACAAACTAGAACATCTTCAATTAATGAGACTTGAATTTAGTTTTAATTTTTAGTTTGTAAATTATAAAATTTTAATGTCGTCGTAAACTAATCTCATCTTAATATTTTCAATTATATAATATTTTTTTTATAATTAAATTCTTGAAATATTTATGTTTTTTTGTTATAAATTAACCTTACTTGCGGTGTTAAAATTTTATCCCGAATCAGGGGCCACAATTTCACGAACTTAGAAACAGAGCTAAATTTTATCACGAATTAGGGTTCAAACAAGAGGTCCACAAATAAATTAATATAAAAATTAAACTTAAGTTAAAACAAATAATTCACACATTAAATTACTGCCAAAATACCCACTTTGATCACACAAAAATTTGCAAATTCATATAACCTTTAATAATATATTTAAAATAGTTTGAAGTTATAAGAGCCTTAAACTACCGAAACCATGGACACTTACCTTACTTTGAGCGCGCAGGCTCGCACGCGAACCCCCTAGTAAAAACGGCGTGTGATTACACACCCAACGCGCACCCTAAACGTAGACGCCCGCGAAGCATCCTTTTAGACCCCGATGACGCCATTACGTTAGCGAATGCCCCGTATGTAGGTAGGAAACACACTACACATACACGACACAAACACCGTCGTCGACGGAATCGACGACGGTGTCCAGTTTATTCCACGGCTCGGCGTGGTCGGACCCAGCGGTTAGGGACCGTTAGCTCCCTTAGATTAGTCTAATTTTTGTCCCCAGTCGCGGCTTCACGTCGCGGCTGGCTTTGTTTAGCATAGGGAAATTCCCAGCCCGCTCGACGGTTGTAAGCCGAGGTTCGAGCCCCGCAGGGGGCGCCCTTACAGTTGTCGATCCCTCTCAAGCAGCCAGGTAGTGCTTGCATTTCTTCTGGGACAGAGTACCCTCTTCTCTACCCACCCGGTGTCGCTGTAAAGGCCAATAGGGCTAACAGGATTAACCTCAAGTTCAAGTTCGAAAAAGCGTTCCTTGTTATTTCGTTATTTAAGGCTAACTAAGACTTACACCGTAATGTTATATAACCTATAGAACATCTGAAGAATGCAGCTTTCATACTAAATAACAAACAAACTCAATGAAATCTATACTAATATAATGAAGCGGAAGCTTCATTATATTAGTATAGATTTCATTTTATGTTAAATTTCACCTAACAAAATTATATTAACCGAAAACGATGTTGTGCTAAACTATTAAAATGTTTAATATTCTTCCCGACGAAATTAATGTTTAACTCAACAGTATGTTTTATGCGTTGTCAAGATTCGTTAGTACGTATATAGCGTTACTTGTATCTATTTCTACTATCTCAAATATAAACTTCTTGAAAACTTGAATACATATATCTATATTATATATATTTGATAGATTGAAGTGATTAAAATGAAATAAAAAGTAAAACCTACTCTCAGTTACTTGCAATTTTTGTGTATAAAAGTTGCTTAAATTTATTGTGTACTTTTTACGTAATATGTGATCACATAAACAAACTGTAGTGAATATTAACTTTTAATAAAATTAATTAATAATAATATATACAAATACTACACTATATTCTATTTTCAAATTTACTTAAAACTAAAGTTAATATTTATATTTATTATAATTCATCCGCACGCAGCGCATTCGCAAGATAAACTTGTTTCGAGTTTTTTTGCTGTGCGTGACGTAGCCTGCTTGCTAGCTACGAGTAAAGAGTCGGCTACTATCGCTTGCGACGTTCACTTGTTTTAATATTGTACTCATTGCTTGTTTTCAATTTTAAGCCTTATCTTCTTGCTAATACGTATCTGTTTCGCTTATCTGTTTCTTTTACTATTTCTTTAAATTTCTTTATTTCCTTCTGTGAGTGTGTAAAATTATTCTCTTGTGTATCTTCTTAAAGTGTAAATAAATTTGGACAATTATTCCACAAAATTTTGGAAATTTAATTTCACTCCATAATTGAAAATATA
>JAAIXJ010000960.1:0-38015 GCA_013403705.1 Heliconius hermathena | reverse complement strand
CTCTTGGCGAAACGAAGTTCGCGGGCACCAGCTAGTATTAAAATATAAGAAGTCATTAAACACTGCTACCGCATTTGGAATTGGACATTTCCGAACTGAATCAAGGACTCAGAATACATGTGATATTTACCTTCTTAGTAATATGGTCTTCGCAGGCCATGCGTATTCGCGCGGAAGTCGCGGGAGACTCCAGAGTGAAGTCAGGGGAGGCTCCAGCGTCAACACGAGCGGCGGCGATTGCCTCTTTTATTGCGAAAAATATTGAACTCGCTAAAAATAACGGAGGTTCTCCTACAGCCTGAAAATGTAAAGAAAGTGATGTCTGTATGATGTAAATATACGCTAATATAAAGTTATTATATTAAATTAGAAGCTGATTTTTTATTAACTTTATATTTACTGATTATATAGGCACCATTTGCCTTTTCTCTTATCACAAGATGCTATATTCATAACGAAAAATAATAAAAAATATACAGTTTCCAATTTTATAAAAAAAAAATATTTTACCTTTGACGAGTAAACTGCCCTCGGATTAGGAGCACCTTTTAGCAAAGAAACGTTAAACTCTTGTGGAATGTCACCAAAACCGGGTATTTTGTAAGCGCCAGGTCCACGCGAATACAAAGTTCCTGTAGGCGAGTAAATGAGTTCCTCCATTGTGAATAAGCCATAACCTTGTATAAAAGCACCTTCAATCTGACCAATGTCTATGGCTGGATTTATACTCTCCCCCAAGTCCATCACTATATCACTTCTAACAACGAGATGGTCACCACTAAGGCAGTCTATTTCTACCTCCGACACAGCTACTCCAAACGTAAAGTAATTAAAAGGTTTGCCTATGTTATTCTTGAAATCGTACCCTATATCAGGTGTAGCGTGGAAGCCTGTGGCGGCTAGACTAACTCGGTCAACATAAGCAGCTGATATCCATTGTTCCCATGAGCCATTGGGATTCTTATCTTTGTATGGTTGAAGACGCTTCAATAACTTTTGACAAGCGTCAAGAACTGCCATTCCATTTAAGTCTGATCCAGCACTAGCAGCAGTGGCGGATGTGTTTGGAACTTTATCAGTAGCAGTTTCGCTAATGTGAATTTTGGAAATGTCAATTTCTAGAGCACGTGACGCAATTTGAATCATTTTTGTATGCAGACCTTGCCCCATTTCTGTGCCACCGTGAGATAAAAGAACTGAACCATCAGTATATATGAGGATTAAGGCGCCTCCTTGGTTTAGCAATTTCTCTGTGAAGGCAATTCCAAATTTTGTTGGAATTATAGAAATACCACGTTTGCGCCAACGATGCTGCCTAAAATGAAGTCGAATAATTGAATTTTATTATGTATGTTATGTAAATTAAAAAAAATGAAGAATACGAAATTTTTTATACTTATTAAAGTTTTCAATATTTATCCTCCGTTGAACTAAATTACTTTTTTCCACACATTCATCCCAACATCTTTGTAAAGTGCAATGTGTTAACACTTGGTTATAGTGAGTGGTAAAGTTCTCTTGGTATAAGTTAATAATTCTTATTTCATCAGGCGACTTCTTTAAAGCGCTAGCTATATCCCATATTAAATTTTCAGCACCAAACATGCCTTGTGGGCCGCCAAAACCACGAAATGCTGTGTTTGATGGCAAATTTGTTTTACAGATGTGACCAGTCACTTCGCAATTAGGTATATAATAAGCATTTTCAAAATGAAACATAGCTCGTTCTACAACCTAAAAGATTAAAAGATGTAAGACAATATTAGAATGAAACCACATATTATTCAATTAAACAAACCATTACTTACGGGTCCAGATAAATCGATAGAATATCCTCCATTATTATAGATATTTACTACGGCTGCCATTATTTTCCCTTCCCTAGTAACTGCTACTTCATATTTGATTAGAAAAGGATGTCTCGTTCCAGTCATTTGCATGTCTTCATCTCGATCTAACATACAGCGTACGGGTTTTTGAAGTTTATGAGCGGCGAGCGCCACCGGCAAAGAAATTAATATCCCTCGTGATTCTTTTCCACCGAAACCGCCTCCCATACGTTTTACTCGCGCTACTATTCTATTCATAGGTACATGTAGAACATGACTAGCTAATTTCTAAAATTAAAAATGTATTTGTAACGTAAACTTTAATTATAAATTACTGAAACGAATAATAATTGATAAAAATTATAAAAATAATTAGCACATGCAATTGTTGTATAGCTATTTTAAAAGATTTTATTTTACATTTTTTAATATTCAAAATATTTTTAGCGTACCGCTACTTCTGAAGGATGTTGACTAGAACAAAATATTTCCAATTCGTCATCTTCTTTCTTTGGAATCGCGTACGCCGCATGAGTTTCTAAATAAAAATGTTCCTGACCTCCCATACGACATTCGCCCTTAATAACTATATTATTTGGATTTTCAAATTGGGATTTTACATTGCCTTTTCGTATAGTCTTTGGAAATTGTTTATAAAAAGAATTATGTTTAATGGCATCTTCTATCGTAACTATAATTGGTTGTAATTCTTCATATTCGATTTTAACTTTCCTTGCTGCAGCTTGTGCTGTTTGTTGATCTTCCGCTATTACAACACCTATTGTCTGTCCTTGGCTTATTACTTTTTCACTTGCAAAAAGTTCTTCATCATGGAAAATAGGACCAATAGTATTTTGATCTGGTGTCAAGTCTTTCGCTGAAAAAAATGCCACTACTCCTGGCTGTTTCAATGCTTCATCAGGATTGACAGAAACAATTTTAGCGTGTGCTTTTGAGCTCAGAACGAATGCTAAATACAATTCTCCTTCTACCATAGGGATGTCATCGCAGTAGATTGCTTCACCTGTAACTTGTTTTAAAGCTGAGACGTGTGGAATCACTTTACCGACTGCATCCGTTTTAACCTGCTTGTCTTTCACTAATTCAAAATATTGAGAGCTTGTTGGCATGCCACCGTGGAACTGTTCTGCACCACTACTATAATAAGGCTTTATCATTTCTACATTTATTTTGTCCTGAGACATTTCTTTTGCTATAGCTAAATAAGCTTTTAAGAACAGACTCATAGTTAACGCTCTTCTATATAATACGTTACCTCCAGGTACCGACGGACCCAACGGTAATTCATCTAACATATATGTATAAGCTTTCTCTAACATCACTTCAGACCAGGACATGCCTTTTAGCGCTTCATTAGTTTTAGTGGCTATTTTAGTAAATGGTGCCATGCCACCAAAAGCCAAGCCTAGATTTTTTATTATATTTGAATTCTTCTCAAATTCCACATTAACAGCAGCCGTAACTATGGAAATATCATCTTCTCGACGCTTAGCTTGCTTGTATGCCTTTATATATTGATATGGATTCGAATATGGGATTTCTATTGAAAGTAAAATTTCATAAGGTTTCACAACATTTTTTCTATACCCCGTAAAGAAAGTCTCATCCATTAAAACAGATCTAGGACCATCTTTTTTACTCAATAGATTAAGTTTCACTTTTAATGACATTAAAATTGGATTTAAATCTGATATTGGACTTCCAGTCATAATATTACCGCCAATCGCTGCCACGTTCCTTATCTGTTTACCCGCAAACCAATTTAACATATTTATTATAGCTATTAGCGCCCTTGTTTTATATTTAGGTAAAATATCTATATATTTTCTAAATACATTCTCCATTTCCATCAAAGTAACAGATGCACCCACTGATAGTCCGGTTTCTGTTTCTGTTACTGTATTCATTTGCTGTACGCAGTTAGGCATAATTATGACAGGATAAACACAATGCTTAAATTTTACTTCCACTCCGACTTCTGTATTCCCGACTACTATTTTAGCATCAGGAAATTGTTGTTTTAGATTCAGTAATTCTTTTAATGTTGTAGGTCTGTACCAAGCTGTTTTGTTTCCACGGTATATAAGGTATTGATCGTCATATACCGATGATAGCTTTAATTCAGGTGGAAATATAGGTTCCTGACTCGGATCATAAGGCAAAAACGATGATTTATCAAAAATATATTCAGTTTCACTACTGTCAGTCTTGTTTTTGCAACAATCCTTGCCCATTGCACATACGCCATTGTTACTTGTATTGGAGAAACTTGATACACGATTTGTTTCCCAATCTTCAAGGAATGTTTTATATCCCTCTATAATCGCCCGATAGCCTGTGCACCTACATAAATTCCCTTGAAATGCAACTTCCATGTCGGAGTATTTAATTTTTTCACAACTTCGTAACAAACTATACATTGACATCACTATGCCAGGAGTACAGAATCCACATTGAGATCCATGAGCTTTTGCAAGTCTTTCTTGTACTGGATGGAGTTTTGTTTTAATGGAACCGATACCTTCTACAGTCGTGACAGCTAAGCCGTGCATAGCACATACTGGCGCGAGGCATGCATTTACCGCGAGATGACTGAATAGCCATAGGAAAATATCGTTACCATAAATTTATAATAAAATTATGAGTATTGAGTAAATTTATAATCAAATGTTACTTAAAAAGGATACATTGTTTTTTTCTCCTTGCGATTATATTTTGAGACCATAACTGTACACGCCCCACAGCCTCCTTCTGCGCATCCTAATTTTGTCCCGGTAAGGCGTAATTTTTTTCTTAAATACCATAGAAGAGTCCATTCTGGATCAGGATGTGGTTCTATAACCTGAAATGAAGTATGATTTATAAGGAGAGAATAAATTTTATTTTGTGCTAATTGCTGACTGCAAGTTTGCGAAGACGTAAATTCTCTTGCCATATTATTTTCATTTTTATCTTCAGTTATAATTAGGTACTTATTGTAGATTTTAAAAGAAGTATTTAATTTAGACTAGCGGCCTGCCGACGGCTTCGCCCGCTTAAAATACATGATTATTGATTTAATAAGCAGAATTGATTGACAACTATAATGACTTCTAATATGATTTTTTTATTACTTTAATCTGTAATATTCTATCATGATTTTTTTACATTTTTCTCTGAAAATACTGAACCGATTTATTTAAAAGTTACACCAATTGCTTTGTTTTAACTCAACTTAACTACTAAAGTTTGGTTCATCAAAATCGGTTCATTAAAAAAAGTTATCGTCATTTGAATGAACTCAAGGGATTAGTTTGCCTGCGAATGTTATATAGCAGCGCTGGTGAGATTCCTGGCTAAAGAATGACATTCGAAATCTTGGTTATACTGTTGATAAAAATATACATTATCGTGAGACGCAAATTACATTATCGTAATTTTGTATAAGAATTTTTGATTGTTTCGAACTAAAAAATACGACCAATGTTGATATTTGATATTCATAAAATATACATAAAGCTAATTATTTATTATATGTATATATTTTTGTAACATTACGTTCTTTTTACCTATGTTATGTTTTTTAAAGCTCTGTTAAATGTGCTGATGTCACTTAACAATTTAATGTACTGCTTCAGAAACAGCCTTAAATGTTAAATTATTGATTCGAGTAATGATTCATAATATTCTTTGTAAAATAACTGTAATAATTGCATATTAACTCCCGTACAGTTTTTAAATTAGTTACATATATTATTAGCTAAATGTATAATTGGTAAATATGTAGCTATAACAGAGTACACGTAGAAAGGCTGTTTTTAGACATTTTTATATAGATTTATTTCAAACGAACGAACGAACCAAAAAATCTATGTATTTGCTTGATCTTTGAAGATCAAATCCTTCTTTATCTCTGTGTTGAATTAATTACGATTTAAACTTAACTGTTATGATTTATGAAGGTAATCGCCACTAACACTTCAATTTTGTTTATTTTGTTGTATAAAATATTGTATAATAGTGCTTCAAAAATATATATTTTTATCAACAGTATAACCAAGACGTTTCGAATGTCATTCTTTAGCCAGGAATCTTACCAGCGCGATTGCTATATAACATTCGCAGGCAAACTAATGCCTTGAGTTCATTCAAATGACGATAACTTTTTTTTTAATGAACCGATTTTGATGAACTAAACTTTAGTAGTTAAGTTGAGTTAAAACAAAGCAATTGGTGAAACTTTTAAGTAAATCGGTTCAGTACTTTCAGAGAAAAATGTGGACATACATATCGACAGACAGACAGACAGACAAGAAATTCAAAAAAAATATTTTTGCTTTCTATTATTCTTTTTAAGTGTCCCTCTATCCATTTCAGTCAAAATTACTAAATGTACAGACAAAATATTTTTACTGTCTTATTATATATAGAGATAAGTGTAATTAAGTAAGAAAAACAATTTTATATAATTACTAGACTTACTTTATACCTTTATACATTTATATAATTACAGACAAACAGACAAATGAACGAACGAACGAAATTTAATACAAAAAAATCAACTGTATAACTTATTGGGCTTATTCATTAACACGTTTCTGAATGAATTGTTGTATTGTACGAGAATGACCAAAATGGTATCAGGATGTTTTTCAGTTTTGTATTCGAAGAAATGAATTTAAATGCTTGTGTGTTACCTCTAGAACACCTATTGACTCGTGATGATAAGCAGTAGAATTTAATTATTTTATTTGTAATAAGTTACTTACCTCACGAAATTTCGTATAAATAAACTGTTTTTCTAAAGAAATTTCGCATAAATAACTGCACTGCTGCCTTCGGCACTCTGTATCCTAGCATAAAAATTTTAACAAAATCTTTTCTGCCTTTCTAGAAACTAGGGGATAGGCTTCAACATATTTAGTTAATTCACATTATAAAGTTAGTATGTATTGTATGTATTTTCATTATCCCTATATAAAGGACCAATCCAAGGTAAGATATACAACTACAGTGTTAAGACACTGCATTCCCCATTTTTATTTCACTATACCTAACTAATACCACATTAATATCGACATTATTGTGTTGATAGTAATTGAAAAAAGTTATACTACTACCTTTATATGCTATGTTTATAGTTGTTTTTATCATAAAGTGTAGAATAATATATTCTATAGAGGATATATAGATAACCTTTCTTTTTACTCTTTCACTATAATACATAATTATATTCTTTAGAGGTTACTTACTCTGTACTAAGATGGCGGCTCTGTTCCCGCATTTACGTCTCTGATATCGTAATAATGTGTGCCATAAAAATTAAGCCATATTTGATAGTATATCGATATAAATAATAAAAATATTAAACATTGAAAAAAAAAGAAACGCAATTATATTGCAATTTTTCTTTTTTTCATACTTGAAGCGTATTAATAAATTTGCATACAATTCATTTAATTTATAAAATATATTTGTTACTTCATGACGACATGATTATTTCATGTATTTTTTTATCTACACTCTTGAGAAAGTTCTCTTGAAAAATCTATAAATGAATGTAACGTACATACCAATGATTAAAATGTATTCACATCACCACGTCATCTAAACACAATATCAATTTTTATAAACTCACAATCAGAATTTACTTTCCAAATACATTACATTTTATTGAGGACATCGCTATTTGAGCTAGTCTTGATAAATAATATTTTATTTGTTATCCCATTTTAATTTGGTCCATTTCTGACAATGTTATCTATGAGAAAATCACATAAGTCGTAAATTTGTATAAAGTATGTGTGCGACAAATGGACGAATAACTAAATATCACGCCAACCGATTTCGATGATTCTTTTTTATTAGAAAGGGTACACATCAAGGGTACAATCAAACTATTGATTAAAGTTTGGTTAAGTTCTGATTATGAGATCCGGTTGAAATCATAATTATGTTATTTTTTTACTAAAGCTGCTCTATTATACTCATTATGAAAACTATCCTATAAATTGCATTAGACTTTGAACTATTATATTACAATGGTAAAATCTATTCACGCCAGTAGTTATATCATAGAATTTTTTTTATTTTTTATTATCTTTCATGTACAGAATTGACTTTTCTATTCTTTTATTATATAAAGAGATGTTTATGCAAAAACAAATAGATAAGTATAATACATTGATATACTTAAAATTGATTTCATTAAATTGTTTCTTTCGGAATATTTTATAAGTACCTATTACTAACCACAACATATTAATTCATCTCGTTAAATTTAATGAGACGCCAAAGCGAGATTAGAAAGTGGACAGGTAAAATAACAACCAATTTAAAAGAATTTTGAAAAATATTTATGGGCTATTTTAAAATGGGTTTACTGGGTGTTTACATCACGTTATTTTTCATTTTGTATTACAAATAGTTTTTTACTTACGCTACCATTCTTACAAAATATTTTTAATCGTAAAGTCAATAGGTGATAATTACTAAAAAAATACTTTAAAATATAATAATTCCCTTAATATTGAATTTTGATAAAGAAAAACGATATGGTGGACCACCATATGCATAAAGATAGTTAAATTGTGTTTAGTTAAATAATTAGGTAAACTAATGAAAAATAACAATTTAACATCAAAAAGCAATAAAGGTACAATTTTTCTAACAAACTTACTAATTAATAGTCAATATGCGAAATTGGAAATTTTGCAACAAGGTATTAAAAATCGACCACATAGTTTTTAATATGATCCACCGTTTCACACCAAAAATTTTCGGCGCTTTTAGGTACCCTATTTTTTGTTTCTTTTTTTAAACTAAGTACTACATACAAGTCACATTAGAAATTCATCCTAATATTATGTTTGAAGTATATGCATAATGATAACTAAATAAATAGTAACAACATTATAATATTCTTAGATAAATTAGCAAAAATCTTCATCAAATTGATTGTTTACAATCATAAAATGGCTGCCGCTGACACTGACGCGGCGGTACGTTTGCAAAGATGCAGGGGGACTGAGAGGCGGAGTCGGGTCATCTAATAGGAGCAACTTCAGTTCGCTAGCAGCGACAAGTATCGAAAGAGGTCGGTGGTCCATATTATGGTCGTGGCGCAGAGGCACAAAATGTGACTGTAAATGCGACTGGTTGTGAGTTCGATCCCACTCGAGGAAATGAAATATTTATTTAAATTTATATTTCCATTACAGAATTCGGTGGAAAGTGGGGAACGGAGTGTCTTAACACTGTTCCCTCTGCCTACTCTGCTGTGTGCGGGATACAGCGTGAAGCTGATTTTTATTTGATTTTAGTCTATATTTAGGGAACTTACTCTATCTAGTAGTACTTATTACAAAAACCAATACATGGGAAATTATGTGAATGAATCACATGCATGCAAAGCTAGTTCAAAAATAAACTAAGAACATGCTATAATACAGTAGTAGTAAAAATTATTATCTAGAAATGTACTAAGTATGAAACTACTACAAATGTTTTAAATAACATGATAATGTTTATCAAAGGGTCAGTTACGATGATATTTTGAGTTATTTACAATCACAATAATATACGTTTCATACTTTTAAGTACGCTGTCATAAAATAATATTATAATATAAATATAATAATATGCGAAGTATCTTTAATATGGTGCTATTGTTATATGGATAAATATATTATTAAATCATTTAAATAGAAAAGCAATATTTTTTACATGTTACGTAAGTATATAAAGATGGAAGCGTAACTTGATATTTTTTGCTTATTCCGCTATTTGCAAGACACAGTGTAATACTCAAGAAAATTATTAAAAATATGTAACCGACTTTAAAGCTGTCTATATGGACAAATTTAAACAAAAACTAAAATTTTGTACCTAACATCTTAATTACTTAAAAGCAAAGAAAATTAGTTAATAAATAATAATTAATTTACTAAGTTCTTTGATTTTCACGATTATTACACATTTTAAATCACTGGTATCAATTACCCGTGACCACGGACTACTCCAAAGTGTTTGAAACGCCGGGTTTCCAAATTGTAAAATCTTAAATATACGGGATTAATTCGGTTAAAATAGTTTCATTTAAAATTAATTTACTACTTAAAATCCTCTATTTCAGTAATCCTGTATTTTTTTCTTAGCTGTCACCGACTAACTGATTAATTAAAAAATAACGATCAAATGTGACTCGGACTCGCATACTGTGGGTTCCGTACCCTCCTTTTTGTATTGTACAAGTATGTCAACGAGAAATACAATTTGAAATTGACAAACTTGAGTTTGCGGACGTATGCACTCAGATTTCTTTCTATGATATATATATATAATAATTTTCTAATATAAGTTATTGGATTTTTTTTATTTGTACCTACTGCATTACCTACTACTCAATTGACAAATTTCATAAGGGAATTTCATACATAATGAAACAAAAACGATGCATAAACACTCGTATCTTTTGATTGCGTTGATTTAGAAGCTTGATTATTTCTGTGCCCCAAGGAACCGCAGATCTGAATATTTTAATTATTTTACAGACAGACAGCAACAAAGTGATTACATAATATAATGGTTCCGTTTTTACCTTTTGAGGTACGAAAAGCTAAAAATTGATTTACTAGTCATCAATGACAAATCAAACATAGAAAAATATACTAAGGTGTAAAACTGTACACTAGCACAAATGCTCACTCAGTTAACGCCTCGCGGACTGTACGTCATTGTTGCACCAAATGACCGATCTTGTACTTTGACCGAGTTTGTAAAAATATTGTAATATTCGCTTATAATTTAAAAAATAGGCTTCTAACCAAAATGGGATTCACGTTTTAAGTGTATTTTTAATAACAAATGTAAAAGCCAAAACAGACTAATTTCCGAAATTATATACATTTCACGCTGTATCCCGCACACAGCAGGGTAGGCAGAGGGAACCTAGTGTTAAGACACTCCGTTCCCCACTTTCTGCTAAATTCTGAAGGCATTGCGTGTTGAGTGGCAGAACTCAACGCCGCGCTTAACCTCGACACCAGAGCGAAAAAATGGAAATATCCATTTAAGTAAATATTTCATCTCCTCGAGTGGGGATCAAACCCACAACTAGTCGGTGTTACAGTCACACCTCGTGCCGCTGCGCCACGACTGGCCACATGGATACATGGTACATTACATTTCATATTGGTAGGCATCTATGTATCATTTTTGATGATGAAACGAAGAATCATTTTACAACTGCTTAGCATAGTCAAAATATGAGAATATTGCTTAACTTTAACTTATTGCTCATATATAATAATATCACACTTTATAATTAAAATAATAACAGTCTTTTACAAAATACACCTTATACCTAGAGGTAGGTATAAAATTAAAATTAAAAAATTGGACCTTTACTATGGATTTAAAAATGAGGATAATCGTATTAACTATGTAATACAAGTGTACTAGATACCGTCATCCTGTGTCAGCATAAATCTACCTTGATCTTGACAGTTTAGAAATGATGGTAAAATAATATATGCTTACCATTTTTATTTAATACTTAACCTACTAGACACAGACTGTAAATACATTTTTCTACCCTGCTACAGCGGAGCCGACAAGTAGTTACCGCGTTCCTGAATTTTTGTGCACTATGCACTCGTTAAGTAAGAGAAACTCTTAAATATTCCACGGTAAGAACAAATAAATTTAACAAAAAAAAAATAAAAAACAACATCGAGGCGGCCACGACTCGTCAGCCATACTATACAAACTACATACGTATCAAAAAGGCCTAAAGGGTAAAGGCCTTACAAGTTCTTGCTGATATGTAAATTATAATTATCTTGTTTCATTTTTACACTATTAATTAAACATTAATAAACATCAACAAAAGTAATAATAATAAGTACGCTTAGCACCATATATGATTAGGTTACACAATATTTCGAAACTAAGACTGGCACTTAGAATGATATTAGATATGACTATAATTAATAGATCTTGTGATTTCATTTTGTCAATATATGTGCCTATTTGTGAAACAATAAAAAAAGAAACAAACATAATAAGCAATTATAACGTCGATTGACGAAGAAAGTAAAATACAAAATTATTAATTAAATCTTCCCCAAATAGGAGTAACAATTATTGTCTCTGTAAATAATGTTATTACAAAAAAAGTGGTTTGTTTTTATCTTAACGATAGATAGGCAGGCACACTCACCTTTTTACCGTTCACATAAAAAACCAACTCTGAACACACATCGGTTTCTTCATCTGCATTTAACAATCCCATATTAAAATCGTATCGTTGAGAAAACCAATATATAACTAGTTTTCGAACAAATATTCTTAAACCTTGTGCGGTCCACGCGGTAGTTCGTACTAAACTGAGGAGTTTATAGAAAGATGAGGCAAGAGATAATTTGTTTGTGCTTCGTTCGCTACTATCAAAGATATTGTTGTCATTCTTGTATCTACCGATTCCTACAGTATATAGCTAGATATCTTTGCTTATTACGCACTTCAAGGCATGTGGTCGGTTGATAACTATGTCAGTGACATATGACATTATAGACTGGATAACATACAACACGGCTATATTTATAGATTAACTTCGCGCTCCAATTTTTACCATGCGGTATCGCTGTAGAATAATATACTTCTAACTACGTTGCCAATTACATGTTATAATTAATGAATAATAAAATTATTAATTTTAATATAAGTCAATATTAATAATAACTCTAAAATATAAAAAAGGACTAAAATCAAATTTAGCACGATTCCCTGGGATTAAAAGTGAAGTAAAGAAAGAACATTTTTTTTGTATAATACAAAGTTTAATAAAATCTTTGATCACTTTACTAATGTATTAACTGTGAAACAAGTTATACAAGTTGACCTTTCATGCGCAATTAATTGGAATATATACGAGGACAGTGTATAATTTGACAGATCTACGAATTTTCACGTTTCCTGCATTTTACTTAAACAAAAATTCTTGATAGTAAATTTTATCAAATTTCTATACCATTTCTATTGACATATTTATCTTATTAGAAGAAAATCCAAAAAGTTACTGCATATATATCAATTAATCAAAGAAATATTGACAGACAAACAAACATTTTTAGGGTTCCGTATTTCTCAAGGAAAATAGGAACCCTTATAATATCACTCTTTTGTCCGTCTGTCTGTCTTTTTTTAATTTTTATTTCTTTTATAGAAAAGACAATGCAAACGTGCGTTCGGGGCACCTGATGGCAAGTGATCACCGTCGCCCACGACCCCGTGCAACGACCCCCCAGAGGAGCTACAGGAGGAGACATCTCTACGCAAAGCCAAAGTCAAGCCTTTCACAGATAATTGGGTCCCCAATGATTCGAACGGCTCTACGTTGTATGCGATCAAATGGTTCAAGGTTATACTGAGGCGCACCAGCCCAGAGATGGGAAAAGTACTCCATATAAGGCCGAACCTTGGCCCTATATAGGACCAATCGGTGTTTTGACGTGAAATACCATCTCACTCTGCTGATGACCCCTTAGTTTCTTCGAGGCCAACTTGCCCTTGGTTTCCAGATGATAGTGATACTGGCAGTCACTCGAAACATTAAGGCCCAATATACTGATACTGGGCGCGGCTACAAAGGGAGTGTTTTGAAGGACTGGCGATACGAAAAATGGGGGTATTATATTTATATTAACGCGCAAACTTGTATCTTCAGGGGGTTGAATTGAACCAAGTTCCTTTCACTCCATGAGGAGACATTCTCGAACGATGCCTCAACAGAAGACACAAGTTTATTTCGGCGCTGGTCGATGTTTTCTCGAGAAAGACCTGCGCGGCCGGAGTAAGCAGCGTCCATTGTGCATATATAACAATGAATGCTAGAATCCTCTAACACACAGAACATACAGTTTGTGCTGTCCCCTATACCAGCCAGGGGACGCCAGCGTTTACGGGTATGTATTCCGAGCAAAAAGTTCTCATAAAGCCGTAGGATGGATGTTTTACAAGGAACGCCCCATGCCACACTCGATCGAAGGCATTAACCATGTCCAAACTAACTGCCAGGCCCTCTCCCTTGCTTTCAATAGCCGCAGCCCAGCGATGATAAGAGCGCTCTTCCACGAGTCTGGGACTACGCCAACTGAGTAGGAGTGCCAAAACAAACGCGTTAGCACCGGTGTAAGCTCAGGAGCACATGAGCGGAGCATTAAAGAAGAAATGCCATCTGGCCCGCCTGACTTGTGGATATCCAAAGAAGACAGAGCTCGCTTAACAGCTTTTTGGCTGAATTTAATTTCAAGCATTGAGCTCTGGCACCGCGGGATGGTCGGCGGCGTTGTTCTTCGGTCATCCATAGTCGAGTTGGAGGCAAAGAGAGCGCCCAGAAGATCGGCTTTTTCTTTAGCCGTGTGGCTTGTGCGTAATGGGAGGGCCTTTGAGAGGGCCCAAAACTCATGAAGTCCGAACGGGTAACTCTCAAGCTTCTCACTGATTTTGTCTGTCTGTCAAGACCCTTTATCTCTGGATCGCTTGGAGGTATCGACTTGAAATTCAAACTATATACTCAGATCTACGACCCCATGGCTTCCTGATAAAAAACGTATTTCTTTACAAGATGGAAGTGTCAGCGCTCCTTTTTGCGGGAACAGCGTATAGGTTAAAATATTTTAAACCCATACCTAAAGAAATTAATCAAGATACCTCAACAGTTTTTAGACGTAGGATTTTTTTTTTTCATTTCACGATGTTTATCCATACTGTATTTCGTGTGACGCAGTTACGCATAGATACCATTAACGTAAACACATATTACTACAAAAATACTACTAAAGGCTGGCTCTATATCACAATCAAACTTTCCCAACGTTCCCAAGCTTTTCTTGATCAAGGACCACTTTTATATCATTCTTGGTAGCAGGGACCACTAAGTAATCAAGAAGACCGCACGGTCATTGAACGGGCAGTCTTGGCTCTGGTGTGCTTCAAAAAGCACTGCTCGTGCTCTGCCACTGACTAACCTCGACTATTTGGACAATTAATTATTTGATTAATTGTTATTTTAATTATAAATGTGGTTAAGACCTATTTATAATTATCTACGTGAAGTCTTGGCTCTGGTGTGGCTAAGAGGACTACTCGTACTCTGCCACATAACCTCGACTATTCGGATTATTAATAAATTATTATTGTAGTTATGAATGTGGTTAACACCTATTTATAATTACACTTGGGTGGAGCAGTGAAGGCGAGTGTTGTTATAACAGGAAGGGTACCCTGAAGCCTACACCTGTGGTTGCAAATCCCAGGCACTGCTCCATGCTTTTCATCATTTAAAGGCCGTAAATAATATTAGTTGTAACTACTGTCCACATCTCATGTTTGTTCGATACGATTACTCTCTTATTATTTATCACTTCCGACATATGTTAGGAATATGTCAGGATGTACGAGCGGTAACGATAAGTATCTTTCGTTAATTGATTTTTGTTATTAACGTTTGCAGGTGATAATTAAATTTCTTAATTTAAGTTTTGTACACGTTTAATTGCATTGAAACCAAATTTTTACTTTATTATTTGTTGTTTTGTTATTTAATGAACTTCGAATCTAATACCTAAATATATATACTACGCGATACGAGATACGCGACGGTTATGGGCTCGATTCACAATGGGAGAATAAATTATTATTTATTAATATTTTTATTTCTTGGCTCTTGTAACAAGGCAAATTGCGGCCATTTGACCGTGCTATTCGACAGAGGGATATTTTGTATTTTTTTAGCCTCTAATTTAAAAACTTCTTCGCTTATGCTTTTTCGCTTTGGCTTTGATTAAATATAGTTTCACGAGTGTTTCTGCTACTGTGTGAGGTTTTTAAAATTGTGCTATTAATTTAGAAATCTCAAACGACGTGCAAGTAGCTTGCACGTCGTTTGAGATTTTGCAAGTACGTGCTGTGTGCTCCCATACCGTCGACTTAGAATAGGATTACCCTGATACTGATGGTGTCTTAGAGATGACTAAAGTACTTGTGGGAAAGTCACGTCGCCAGCAGTAACACGCATGGGTCAATTATCTGGCTCCAAGTCCTTATTAGACCTTATGCTGACTTCACATCCGGAACAGTACATTTTAAATAGCCGGCTCTTGGTTTATCTTGAGAATCATCGATTGATCAATAACCAAAAACCAAAGTGTACCTAACCCACGACTGGTCCGCGGCTATCAAAAGCAAGATAGAGGGCCTTACAGTTAGTTTGGATAAGGACAAGGTCTTTGTTCGAGTGTGGCATGAGGCACTCCTGCAAAACTTCCATCCTACGGGTATTCTCAGAATTTATGTAAGTGAGAATGGAGTGCCAGCTTTCTCACTGGGCGCAGCATCAAGGCTACCGTTGTTGAGGGTTTTTTGTTAAGAATAATTCTCGTGAACGCTGGCATCCGCCAAGCCTGCGTGCTGTCCCCTACACTGTTTCTCCTGAATATCAATGACATGTTGGTTCAATTGCATGGCAATTCTAACATATTGCTAAATGCTATCATCTAGATAACACAATGGACGCTGTATACTCCGGTCCAGTAAGACTTTCTAGGGAAAACATTGGCCAGTGTCGAAATAAACTTGTGTCTTATTTGAAAATCCCAGAAAACACAAATTTGAATTTTCTTAGTGGTTAACAAACCACTAAGAAAATTCCATTCACATCCACAAATTCCATTTATCGTGTCACCAGTTTTTGTTTTTTCTGCGGCCAGTTTCAGCACATTGGCCTTTAGTGTTTCCACTGTCATGTGACTGCCACGATCATGATCATCTGAGAAACAAGGCCAAGTTAGCTTTAAAGCTAATCAGTTTCCTTAAGGAAACTGATGTATCAGCAGAGCGAGACAGTACTTCACTCCAAAACACTGATTGGCCCTGTATTGGGCCAAAGTTCGGCCTCATATGGAGTACTTTTCTCATGTCTAGGCTGTTGCACTCCAGTATCAGCTTGAACCATTTGATCGAATACAACTTAGAGTCGTTCGAATCGTTGAGGAGCTAATGATCTGTAAAACGCTGGATACTTTGGATTTGCGTAGAGACGTCTCCTAGATGTGCTTTCTCTGCCGCACGTATCATGGGCAGTGGTTCATTTAACTATTTGTCCTGTCACCTGCCGCTTAATTTTCTAATCACACAGTACGACCCAAACTTTAATATCATCCTCACAATCTAGACAACTGGCACTCCAATACAGTACAGTTTCGTAGAAACTTTCTTCCACGCATTTGTTGAATGGCCTGCCTATGGCAGTGTTTCTAGGTCGATATCACTTGGGAACCAAAAACGTGCCTATTTTCACCTCAAAGGCAGGCACCTGTAGTTTCTCTGGTATCACACAGGGTTGTGTGTGGAGATGATGGTGAGGTAAAAAGAACACTTACCTAGTGTTTACGGATTTTATTATTTACGGATAAATTAAAAAAATATAATTGAATTAATGAAAAGACGATTCACGTCGTCACGTAGTTCAGTAAAAGTAAATACTATACTGACACTCATTTATAACAAATGACAGCGCAAGGCGTAGGTAATTGATTGCATATATCTTACATACGATAAACTTTCAATAGGATGGTTGACAACTAGTCAAAACCAATAGGTACTTCGAATATAAAATCAACTTGGCAAATTATCAAAATACCATACGTTGCGACGTCATAACTTCCTTATACTGGCATAGTTATTTCATAACATCAATGAATTTATCTGTAATTATTTTAAAGTATTTCAATAAATTTCACTACGCGATGATCAATGCCTCATCCCCTAAAATTAAAATTACTTAGGCCTCTGAGGACCACTGGTCTACAGGTAGTACTAGTTCGGGAAACAATCTGATCTGATCTGATTTATACATTTGTAGTTAAATTATATTCTTTCCTAAGTGTAGAATAACACTTTAAAAGTGTTAAAAATATTCTAAATAGCATTTTCTCTTGCCAGGCGATAATTCTTTGTAATTATCTTTGGGTAACGGAAATTTGTAAAAGTATCCCTACAGAGATGCTAACCTGCGTAATTCAGAGGGTGCTCTGACTAATATCTGTCCGATATTTGTTCTTGGGCAACGGGTACGCGACCCCGGATCCTCGAGCCACCGCTTGTTATAACCTCCGTCCAGTCCATAAAAGTGGTGTTCCCTTCTTTTAATCCCCTCCTTTTTCCTACTCTCTCCCTCTACCCATCCTTCCTCTTTTTCTATCTGTCCTATTCCTGTCTCCGCGGTTTCTCCCCACAAAGGGGTTTTGGAAGTCAGATGGCAATCGCTCCACTAAAAACCACAACTCGCCATAACATGGAACGAACCAAAAAAAGACTGGGTACGACTAGGGCGTCGCCGCAAAACGACGCGCAGGCACATCGCCCTACACCTGCGACAAGTGGGCAAGGGCTACCGTGTCAAGTACGGGCACGGCTAAAGACGCAAGTACCCAGACGGAAACTCCGCTTTGCAACGTGGAATATTGGCTCTCTAACCGGACGATGCAGCTTGTGCTTTCCTCCAGGAAACTCCCTGGAAGGGCAATAAGTCCCGTTATATCGGACAGGGTTACCGGCTTATATACACTGGGTCACCTTCGGGTAGAAATGATGTGGCGGTAGTACTTTCTGAAAAACTTCAGAATGGGGGTCCTTGAAATTGACCGTCGCTGCGACCGCTTGATGTGAGTGAGTAAGGGTACTGATTGAGGGCGTTACCATAAACTTAATTAGTGCCTATGCTCCCCAGGCGGGATGTAGCGCGTCCGAAAAGGAGACATTCTGGGAGCAGTATGAAGAGGTGCTACTTGCTGTACCATCTACCGAAATGGTCTTAGTTGGGGGAGACTTGAACGGTCACGTCGGTAAGGCTGATGAGCCGTATGAACGTGTTCACGGAGGTTTTGGGCACGGTCTTCGCAATACAGAGGGAGAAAATATTCTGAGAACCTGTATTGCGTCTGATCTGGCCATCGTGAATACGTTCTTCCAAAAGAATCCTCAGCACCTTATTACGTATACGAGCGGATCCCACTCAACTCAAATAGACTACGTATTGACCAGACGGTGTCATATGGGCAGGGTAACTAACTGTGAGGTCATTCCAGGCGAAAGCCTAACGGCCTAACATCGTCTTCTTGTCGTGGACTTTAACGTCACTCCGAAGAAGAAAGTAGCCGAGAAACGTAGGCCTCAGATCAAGTGCTGGTTGCTGAATGAATCGATGCAGACCGACTTCCTGGTAGAGGTGAAGTCATAATCTTTCGACTAACACCGAGACTGCTCGGTATGCTTGGGATCGAGCTCAGTCGGCAATCATTGCGGCGGGCAGGCGAGTTCTTGGCCTTCCTAGGGGAGGACGTGTCATCGACAGGGAGACATGACAAGGTGCAGGACATAACTCGTGAAAAGAAGGATGCCTTTAAGAAGTGGCAGCAATCCAACTCTCCTGAAGACAGACTGGAGTACATAGTAGCTAAACGTGCCAGTAAAAGAGCTGTAGCCAGAGCCCGCAGTGAGAGTTTGTCACCATTGTATGATAAACTTGAAACTGTGGAGGGGCAGAAGTTTATTTACAAACTGGCACGTTTCCGGGATAAAGCGACGCAAGATATCGCAAAATGCCTTTGCGTCAGAGATTCCCAGGGCACGCTGCTCTGTAGTCATGCCTCTGTGAAGGAGAGGTGGAGAAGCTACTTCCAGGAGTTGCTGAATATTCAGCACCCATGCAGTCTTCATCACGACCCACCGTCTAACCTCGGACTTATTGCCCCGATAACCCTTGACGAAACTCGCAATTGCCGTCGACGCATGAAGAACGGAAAAGCGGTGGGACCTGACGACATTCCGATCGAAGCGTGGAAATCATTGGGCTCTCTTGGTGTGCTCATGCTTACTGTCCTTTTTAACTATATCTTGAACACTGGAAAGATGCCACACCAGTGGCGGCTAAGCTTCATTACCCCTATTTACAAGGGAAGGGGCAATGTTCAAGATTGTGGCAGTTATAGGGGCATTAAGCTTATGAGTCATACCATGAAGATCTTCGAGCGCATGATCGACGTCAGGCTCCGCCGCGAGTGTACTATCTCTGAGTCTCAATATGGATTTCTGGCTGAAATCCATAATGAGACTCAGAGATAGGATCGGGCACTATGGACGCCGTTTTCGCCCTCAGAACGTTGATGGAGGCATACAGGGATAAAAGGAGAGCTCTGCATGTGGCCTTTTTAAATCTGCAGAAGGCCTTTGACTGTGTGCCTCGTGAGTCGATCTGGTGGGCATTGCGATCCAAAGGGATCCCTGAGGCCTATATTGAGATTATCAGAGACATGTACCACAATTCCGCTTCTATGGTTAGGACTGCTGTTGGCGACACTAAACCCTTCCAGATTACAGTAGGTGTTAACTTGGGCTCGGCTCTTAGTCCGTTCTTATTCAATGTGGTGCTCGATACTATCTCGGTTCACATCCAAGACCAGCCTCCATGGCTGATTATGTATACCGATGATATAGCACTCATTGATGAGAACCGACTGATCCTGGAGCGTAAAGTGAACCTGTGGAAAAGTACGCTTGAGAACGGCCGTCTTAAACTAAATGTGTCGAAGACCGAGTACATGGCCTGCGGGAGGCCGGACTCGAGCACTATCCTTATAGGTCCTGAACCAGCCGTTAAGTCGGAACAGTTCAGGTACCTTGGATTCGTTATGCACGAGTCTGGAGGCATCGATCACGATGTCTATACCCGGATAAGCGCTGCTTGGGCCAAATGGCAGGAGGTCACTGGTGTGGCCTGCGATCGCAGGATACCGCCCAAACTCAAAGGTCTGATATACAAGAGCATCATCCGACCGGTTCTTTTATACGGCAGCGAATGTTGGCCAGCACTATCTCGACACATTCAGGAGTTTCACGTCACGGAAGTGAAGATGCTGAGGTGGATGTGCGGCGTAACGCAGTCTGACCGCATACGCAACACATTCATTCGAGGTAGTCTTAGAGTCCGTGACGTAGCGGATAGGCTCCAAGAGCGTCGCCTGAGATGGTTTGGTCACGTTACGCGCCGGCCTAAAAACTATGTCGGATGCGAGTGCCTTGCTATGTCAGTCCCTGGAGTGAGACCTCTCGGACGCCCAAAGGAGCGCTGGTTGGATGTCGTGATGCAGGACATGAGAGCCAATAGTCTAACCACCGAGGACGCTAAAGATGGTGCAAAGTGGAGTAAGTTGAGCAGGAAAGCAGACCCTGGCAAAAGCCGGGATTAATACCAGGAAGAAGAAGAAGAGATGCTAACAACATAAATAAGTTGTAAAAAGCAAAAAAATCGACTTAGCTTGATGAGAACATATGGCTTAGTGGTCATCGCCTGGTCGGTTTTCAGATGGCGCGAGTTCGAGTCCCGCTACTTTCAAATTTTTATACGTTTTCTAAATAAGTATGTTTCTTTCCTAAGTGTGGAATAACACTTTCAAAATGTTAAAAATAATAGAGTATTTCCTGTTAGCCTAGAATTATGAAATTTAGCAGCTAGCATCTACAGGTAGTAAGTATTTTAGATTAGGAAAAATCTGAAAACTATACATTTGTGGTTAAATCTTAAAAAATAATAGCTTTAAAAAGGGGGCAAAATTTTCCGCTAGCTCAAGTGAAGTATCAGATGAAAGAGCTCCGGCTAAGCTAAACCTGAATTTCAGAAAAAGCTCAAGACCTCCAATTTTTTACGGAACCCTCTGTGGGCGAGCCCGACTCGCGCTTGTCCGGTTTTTAACTAAATAAATTGAATTATGATAGATTTCTATAGTGTACAAACAATGTTAGTTAGTTTGTCAGTTGCCTATGTTAATAGGCATTAAATATATATATTTTATAATGTAATGAAAAATATTTTTAAATTAAACTGACAGTTATTACTTACATATTAACTTTTAAAACTATCGGACTTAACTTGAGCGTTATGCAGCAGCCGCCCGCAGCGCAGGTACAGAAGATTCCCACGAGTCGATAATCTGATAACTACATCAGGCTTTCATTAATAACAAACACAGACATAGTATATCTGTGCTGTGTTGCCCAATAGAAAAATCCTTTTTTAATTAGAATCAGTAGATTCCAAGATTAGCAAGACCAACTAAAGAAACTCGTTATAATATTAGTAAGTAGGATCATACGATTATGTAACTCTTATTGCATATTGAATTTTTAGTAGTGGAAACAGGTCAGACAACTTCTACGTTTACTTTTCTTAAAATAAAACCAAAGATAAGGTTTGTAACAAAAGTTTAATATACCTAAATGTGTAGTCTGCGCGAAGTAAGCTGAGCTTTGTAATTGTGTGAGTGTAAACCGGTTTTTACTACTCTTTGTTTGGCCTCTGTCTACCGGCCTGAGTTATCCCTTATGTGACGTAACTATAGCTCTATTAATATTTAAGCAGGTGACGTCGCTATTGGTAGCATATGACGCTACCAGTAGCAACGTCATGTGTTTAAATATTAATATTTTAATCATTTGTCCGATTTATAAAAAAAAGTGCCACGATCACTGACAAGAATGGAAAAGTTAATGTGACCAAAAGTAAAGGAAAAAAAACCTGAGTCATAACGCGGTTCTAGATGATATAACTCAACAATTCATTATTAACATAAACGATACGTAAGACGAGAAGAAATCTTTAGTGTACAGGAATTAATATATTTTATATGTATATATATTTTTTTTTAATGGTGACTTATATAACTATAATTATTTTTTTCATGGCTCTATTTCTGGCGATCACTCATACAAATGCAACGCTCAGCTCAAGCTTCGCGGACTGTACATATCATTTTAAAAGAGGACCGTGTTAGTGGTTTAATTTCATGGTATCACATTCCACGGTGTTCCCTCTTCTTTAATTGTAGGTTTAACCTGAAAATAATAATACTATAAAGTACAAATAACACATTTATTATAATATTTATTCTTTTATTAATTTTTGTTATTTCACTTCAATTCAAAATATTTTTGCCTTGTTTTTATTAACTCTGATTGTTCAAACAATATGTTTATATCTTTGGACAAAACAAAACAACACAGTGACATTTCATTGCGTCCTCTCTGTTTAACCCTTATACGAATACGGAATATGAGTTATAAGTTGTGACTGAAGTGAAAGAACAATGAATGTTGAATTACCTGGTCTGTAATGTGGTCTTCACATGCCATTCTAATTTTGGCACATGTTGCTGGAGCTTCCAAGACAAATTCGGGACTAAATCCAGCGTCAATTCTAGCTGATTTTATAGCTTCTTTAATAGCAAAAAAGACAGATGCTGCCAAAAATAATGGTGGTTCCCCCACAGCCTATTAATAAAATAAAATAATAGTCGTTAGCTGTAATCTCAATGTACTTTATCTCAATTAAATGGCCATGGCCAATTAAATGGGTCATTTTTCATAATACCTGGGCATTATGTGCAACGAGATAATGAGGATAGCAATTTAATATTAACTATTAAAATAATTAATTACCCGGCCATTATAGAAACGGGAAATATCTATCATCTTTGTCTATATTCTGCTAGCAACATGTTTTATTATATTTTGACAAATTATTTTGAAATAAATAAATTAAATATAAAAACCAAATAATTATTTACCTTTGATGAATAAACTGCACGCGGGTTAGGAGCTCCTTTGAGCAAAGAAACGTTGAATACTTTAGGAATGTCTGAGAATCCCGGTATTTTGTAAGCCCCAGGACCTTTAGTAAGGACTTCACCATTAGGAGCAAATATCATTTCTTCAATAGTGTAAGAGCCATAACCTTGAATAAATGCTCCTTCAATTTGTCCGATATCTATGGCAGGATTTAAGCTTTCCCCAATATCCATGACAATGTCCGTTCTGAGAACTTGATGATCCCCAGTCAAGCAATCAATGATAACTTCCGAGCATGCAACACCATAAGTAAAGTATTCAAACAAATCGCCGCAGTTTTTATCAGGATCGTATTGTATTTCTGGTGCTTTATAAAACCCTGTTGCCGAAAGACATACTCTATCTAAATATGCTGCTAGGACCCAATCATCCCATGTGCCATTTGGGTTGTTGTTCTTGTATGGATCCAACCTTTTTTTTAAAACGTCACACGCATTTATTACAGCCATGCCGTATAAATCAGAACTCATACTTGCAGCTGTCGGCTGACTATTTGGAACTTTATCTGTAGACATTTCACTTATATAAATTTTAGAAACAGGTACTTCTAAAGCTCGAGATGCAACTTGAATCATCTTAGTAAAGAGCCCCTGACCCATTTCAATTCCTCCAATAGATAAAAGTACCGACCCGTCATTATATACTAAAAGTAACGCACCGGCTTGCATCAAAAAAGTTGTTTGGAAAGATATTCCGTACTTAGTTGGAACAATTGTTAACCCTTTCTTCTTCCATCTACTGCACCTGAAATGTCATTAAAAATATAAATTTTAATAACTGTGTTTTTTTTATATTTTGCTGTTTTGTATCCACTAACTATATTTATTTTATACGTTTCGTTCTAAGATCAAGATGAGTAAAATAATAGGGTAATATAAAAGCTGCTAAGTAATATACGTCTGTCAAAGCTATGAATAAGTGACAATGACGAAACATTACATTACTTATGTACCTATGTATGTACATGTAGGTACATATATAGGAGATAAATAAAAATTAAATAAATCAGCTTCCCGCACACTGCAGGGTAGGCAGAGACACACTCCGTTCCCCATTTTCCTCCGAATTATGGAGGCATTGCGTGTTGAGTGGCGGAACTCAACGCCGCGTTTTGCCTCGACACCAAAGCGAAAAAGAGGAAATATAAATTTAAATAAATATTTCATTCCCTCGAGTGGGGATAGATCCCACAACCATTCCCGTTTACAGTCACACTTTGTGCCCCTGCGCTACGACTGGCCTCTATATGGGAGATAAATAAAGATAAATAAAGTCTATCTTGCCTATTGTACTCATCAACCATTTGCTTTCTTTGCCAGTAATCAGAACTCGTAATACATTCATTCCAACACCTAGACAGTGTGCAATATGTGAGCGGTTGATTAAAATGAGTTAAATCTCCTTCATGGTAAATATTAATATTTACAATTTCTTCATATTTCTTGCTAAGAGTATCTGCTATATCTCTTATCATAGCTTCGGCAGCGGTCATTGCTTGAGGTCCACCAAAACCTCTGAACGCTGTATTTGATGGTAAATTTGTTTTACACAGATAACCTCTAATTCGTACATTTGGTATAAAATAGCAATTATCAACATGCACAACTACCCTTTCCATGAACTAAAAAAGAAAATATATTATAAAATTAACTTAATAATATGAAACTAACACATATATTGGAAGTTAACTTACAGAACATGAAATATCCATGTAATTTCCAGCATTAGCATAAATGTCAAATATTGCACCTTTAATTTTGCCATCGTTATTAAATGCAACCTTGTATTTTATTAAACATGGATGCCTATATCCAGTAATTTGCATATCTTCGTCTCTATCTAAAACAGCGCGGACAGGTTTTTTCAGTTTGTAGGCTGCTATAGCAACAGGGAGGGCCAGCACAACTGCCCTTGTCTCTTTTCCACCAAAACCACCACCAATTCTTTTAACTTTCGTAACAACTTTATGATTGGGTACGCCCAGTGCTTCTGCTGCTATGTGCTGCAAAAATATTAAATTTATTGTTATTATAAATGAAAAAGTTCGCATTCAGTAGCACATGAAAGGGAGTAATCACAGGAAGGTGCTCCATTCTGTTAAATATATTTTAACGTCTCTGTTAAATATAGTTCACATGATCCGCCGCATATAATAAAACTAGTTGCAACCAGTCTGCTCACTAGAGTAAATTTAAATGCGCTCCTGAACGGACGTGCTGCAAAAATACCGAATTGTTTAATTTTTTGCTGGAACAAGCACAAGGATAACGGGGCCCAGGTGGACTACATTACAAACACAGATTATCTATACAATAAAATCGTAACTTATCGGTGTCTGTACATGGAAGATAAATCAGAACACTATTACTGGGGTCATTTATTAATGGTATAGAACCCAAAATAAAGATTTTTTTGTCTATTTGTCTATATGTCTGTTTTTCTGTATATTTGTTCACGCTCATCTCAGAACAGTTCACTATTAGATTCTAGCAAGCTTCCGTTAACATTTAGTGTTATTTTATTACAATCGGTTCATAAATAAAAAAGTCAAAATTATCATTTTAAAGTATTATATGTATGTTGTTCGACAAAATTGCTACTTGCTAAAAGAGTTAATTTTATTCAACTGTCGTATTGAATTGGGTAAATCTATAGTTTAAATTTTTTCGTTGTTTGATATTGTTTGCAAAATTATTATTTGTATGATAGTAGAAAAAAACCCGAGATTGTACAAATAATAAAATACACCGATATTTCAAGATTAAGGATTCTCCAATGTAAGTTGACACTCTCTTAAGCAGCCACGTAGTGCTTGCAATATCCCAATGAAAGATATAGGGGTTATGATTAACGTGACCAAACGTCCCGTTTTGAACGGGACTGTCCCGTTTTTCGCTTGTGTGTCCCGTTTTTTCGGAACGGCAAGTATTAAGAAATTTGCTCGGTCGAAATAAGTTTCTCCGGGATTATCGCAGTACGCTAGTTTTCAAAAACCAGAAGTATTATTTATTAAAGTGTCATCTATAAATTAAAAAAAATTAAAACACCTCTCAAAAAAGAAACGAAAATACCTCTCTGAAAAAAACAAAAGCAACCCTACAATGTCCCGTTTTGAGCCGACAAAAAAATGGAACAACATATAATCTATTTATTATCCCAGAAGTTTTGCAAAATCGGAATTTAAGCGGGCAAAACTACGTTTGCAGTACGCACACGTTAATGATTTACCTAGACAGATGAGAAATAACTAAATATTTTTCTATTAAATATGACAATATTTTCGAGCAAAATCAAGAAAAAAAAGAAAATAAATTAATTCCCAAAATACTTTTGTTATGGTTTATTTACTGTATAACATACTAAAATAATTAATCTACAATACTAAAATAATTAATCGATATAACACGAGATAACAATACTAAAATAATTAATCTATTTTTTTTCGTGTACCTCAAAAAGAAAAAACGGAACTCTTAAAGATCATTTGGTTGTCCGTCTGTCTTTCTGTCAACACCGTTTTACTTAGGATCACGTTGAGGTATCAAGCTGAAATTAATATTAAACATTCAGGCTTACAGACCCTTGGAATACAGAAAAAAATAAGCTTCTAAGTAAACGCAGGCAAAAGATATGAGCATAATTTTTGCTTCATATTATATAAAATTCACTGTCTAATTAAAACCTGTAGGGTGCTTCCCGTGGACTTACGGTTATGAAATTTAGCACGTAGTAAGATTTTACAATGCAAATAAAAGAAAAAATCAGAAGAGTAAAACAGACATTTTATAGAAAAAAAATCATTACAAACTTATATTTGTAGTTCATTTCATACAAAGTGGAAACTTAAGTTTGTTAACTTTATTCGCCGCCTCATCAAGACCTACGAGTATAGTTCAAGCAACCGTAGCCGCGCGGTAGCCGCTAGTTATAGTTATATTGAAGGCCGTCGTGGCGCAGAGTCACGAGCGTCTCACGTTGTGGCTTTGATTGCCACTCGGGAGAATAAATTATTATTTATTGCAAAAAGCGCGGCGTTGAGTTCCGCCACTCAGCGCGCAATGCTCGAAAAATCAACAGAAGGTGAGGATCGGAGTCTCTTAACACTAGGTTCCTGCCTATCCAGCTCTATGCGGGATACAGTGTGAAGCTAAAACAAAAAAGAAAAAATATATACTTACACTTATTTCTGCTGGATTTTGAGAAGTGCATATGATTTCCAATTCGTCCTCTCTTCTCATGGCATATGCTGACATAGTTTCCAAATAAAAATGTTCTTGTGCTCCGGTTCTAATAAAACCTTCTTTAACATGATCAGAACTCAATAAAGCCTCTTCCACATTTCCTTTTTGTAATGTTCTTGGCGAATTTATATGATACTTTCCATGTTCGATAGCATCCTCAATGGTTATTATAACAGGGTACAATTTCTCATATGTAATAGTAACTAAATGTTTCGCTTTTCTCGCAGCGCTTTCAGATTTGGCTACGACGGCTCCAACAACACAAGAACGACTTGTAACTATTTTATCAGCAAATATTTGTTCATCTTTTATTATAGAACCCATTTTATTTTGTTCCACTGATAAATCTGATGCTGACAAAAAAGCTACAACATCAGCCTCTAATAGGGCTTTACTTGGGTCAATGGAAATAATTTTAGCATATGATTCTGTACTAAGTACCAGACATAGATATAATTCGCCATCTAAACTTAGGATGTCGTCACAATAGATAGCTTCGCCACACGCCTGCTTCAAAGCAGATACGTGAGTTACAGGCTTGCCAACAGTATCGTAAGTTATTTTATTATTATTCCTTACTTCAAAATATTGACTACTTTTAGGTTGCAGACGTGGTATATCATAAAAAGCAGACAATTCCTCGTTCTTACTTATTTTACTGATATAATTTAATTCATTACAGACATAAACATAGAATTTAAAAAATAGGCTAAGGCATAAGGATTTGCGATACTCCACCATTCCACCTGGGGCTGAGCGATTTAAAAGTAATTCTTGGTTTAAACTTTCAAAAACTTTTGTTAAAATTTCTTCATTCCAGGGAAGATTTTTTAATTTATCAGAAGTTTTAGCAGCACATATGGTTGTCGGACCCATCCCACCGAAAACTAATTTTGCTTCCGTTATTAATTTCGATTTTTTATCAATTATTATATTAAAGGCTGCTGTAACTATTGATATATCATCTTCTCTTCGTCTAGCTTGTTTATAAGCTTTAAAATATTGTGTCTCTTTTGAAAATGGTATTTCAACCGCCACAACAATTTCATCATCATCTAAGGCCACTCTCCTATAATTAATAAAAAAATATTGATCAATAACTACATCTCTGAGACATTTCTTCGAACTGAGAACTTTAAGAGTGGCAGAGCATGCCAATAATATTGGATTTAAATCTGATATTGGGCTAGCATTTACTATATTGCCAACAAGAGATGCTACATTACGAATTTGATTTCCAGCAAACCAATGCAACATATCAGATATTGTTTCAAATATTTTTGTACAGTTTTTAGTCTTCATACTAATATTTTTTAAAAAATCATATAAAGCTGTCAGTGTTACAGCTGCCCCTATTTCCACCCCTGATTCTGTGAATCGAATATAATTCATCTCTTTTATATGACTTGGTGAAATTAAGATCGGAAAATATTTTTTCTTGTACTTAACTTCTACTCCAATCTCTGTATTACCCACTACAATTTTACTCAACGGGAATGTTTTTTTTAATAAGAGCACCTCTTCAATGTTTCTTGGCCTAATCCATATGACATTTTTGCCTTTATAATATAGAAATCTTTGACTATATTTATTATTCAAAATCAACTCCGGTGGAAAAATTGGTTCCTGCGTTGCGCTATAAGGCCGAAATTTTGAAGTATTAAATAGTTCTTCATTATTTTTATTTATTTTACAGCAATCATTACCTAGCTGACAAGGCGTATTTACTTCACTTACATTATCGACGCGTTTCCAAGCTTCCATAAAAGTTTTAAATCCTTCTACTATTGGTCTATACCCAGTGCATCTACAGAGATTGCCTTGCAAAGATGTCTCTATATCATTGTAGTCTATTTTGTTTTTGCTCCTTAAGAGAGCGTACATAGACATGACAATGCCTGGTGTACAAAAACCGCACTGAGATCCATGTGCCTTAGCTATTCTTTCTTGGGCCGGATGTAATTTCTCTTGAGTATTACCTATTCCTTCAATAGTAGTTATTGCTAAGCCATGTACTGCACAGAGCGGAGTTAAGCAAGCGTTGACAGCAATATGTCTGACAAATTGTTCAGGTGTTTATATTTATTTAATATAAAAATGTTCTATAGTACAACTTAGGTAATGCTGGCAAGATCTTCATAGCCACTATCATATTTATAGTGACTATGAAGATTTTATCAGCATTACTCGTATTTAAATATGAAGTTGTTTCGACTAACGTAACATTTTAGCTAGTCTACTTATGACTTTCTAAATAAGGTGCCTACTATTGTTACCTTGCTAGTACATACTCTTTAGGTTCCTTACCTAAAAAGAAAAAAACCAAAACTCTTATATTATCACTTTGTTGTCAGTAAGTCTGTCCGTGTATCTGATCTTAAGATAAATGGCCTTGAGTGTTATTCAAGGCCATTTATCTTAAGATCGCGTCTAAATATCAAGCTAACATTCAGATCAAATATTCACATCCACAGTCAATTGAAATACAGGAAAATTAAGCTTCCAAGTCAAGACAAAAAAGAATATGAGGTTATGCATCGTTGTTACTACATTTTGTATAAGTTACCCTATAAGGTATTTCCTGTCGACCTACAATTATGAATGTTAACAAGAAGTGGTACAATGCAACAAAAAAAACAAAATGCTTACAAACTTATATTTGTATTTCATTTCATTCAAAATGATTGCGTACGTCTTATGTTGGTCAACTTTTTAAATGACGTTTCGGTTGGAAACCGAAACCTAAACTAAACCTAGGGTTCTGTACCAATTTCATGATTGTATGAAACAATTATGAAATTGGTACAGAACCCTAGGTGGGCGAGACCGACTTGCACTTGATACGTTTTTTTTAAGATAATGTATTATATATTTTTTTAAAATATATTATAGTAATTCGATAATTAAAAGGATACTTGATATTTTTGTCTAGTTCCAAATATTGAGACAACATTACGGTACAAGCGCCGCAGCCACCTTCTCCGCAGCCATACTTCGTGCCAGTTAAATGTAACTTCTTGCGCAAATACCAAAGTAGTGTCCACTCAGGATCCGGGTTGTGCTCTACCACCTTCACAATAAACAATATTCATTAAAAAATTAAGTACGGTGGCAGTTGAAGTAGGATCAAAAATAAAACTGATTTAATTAAAATACTTTATTAAAACGAACTTTTAATTAGACTTGCTCAAAGTTGGAGACAAAAATGATTTTATTTATTACATATAATTTTAATGTTAATTAAAACAATGGGTGGAAAATGATGCGATGATTCATATAACAGATTATTACAATTCTAAGATCTCTAGGCTAAGTGTGGGGATGTTGTGGGAAGCCTTGCTCAGCAAGGATTGTGTGGGGACGTAACCCCTGAAGAACAGCACCTATTCAGTTTTCTTGGATCTCGAATAGTGCTGGAGAACATGTTATACTGGATCTAGGGGCCTGGCGTCTTCCTTTGATGACATTCTTTCACTCGGTGATTTATCCTTTAGTTTTCTTAAGGTCCTTGGCAATTATAAAGATGATAGAGAATAAAAATGTCGTTATAAATATTCTATAGACATTTTTTGAAATGGTGCGGATATTTTTTAACTTGTTTAAATAATTTCAGAATATTCTAGTAAATTTTCAGTTTTCTAGATTATTTTCAATCGTTATCGTTGCTATTAACTATAGTGGATAGCAAATTTTATTAAGCATCCTCGCAGTACTCTTACGAGATGGTTATCTTGTAGCTTATTTAGTAAATAAGACAGGAACTTTGCAGCTTGTGTTGTGGGTAGTTTACCCTTTAGGATCACGTAAATGAGATTCACCAATCTTCGGGCATTCAGCCTCTATGTACATAAAATTTTTTTCGGGAATTGCTAGGAAAGATAAGTAATTAAGGAGATAAGGATTTATCAATTCGTATGAGGTACAAGGAATAGTTAATATATGATTCTCAGGATAGTCAATCGGAAACTTGAAAACTAAAATGATATTTCTATAAATGTACAAAAAGTAAATTAACATTTCTATAAAAAAATCAAATTAAGGTACTATGTCTAAAAATATATAAAACCAAAATTATATTATAAATAAAGTATAAATATATGAAAAATAAGAAAAAAAAAATAAGTATTATAGATACTAATCTAATCTCTAAAAGTATTTTTAATAATAAATCAGCTTCACGCTGTATCCCACACACAGCAGGGTGGCAGAGGGAACCTAGTGTTAAGACACTCCGTTCCCCACTTTCTGCCGAATTCTGGAGGCAGTGCGTGTTGAAAGGCAGAACTCAACGCCGCGCTTTGCCTCGACACCAGAGCGAAGAAATGGAAATATAAATTTAAATAAATATTTCATCTCTTTGAGTGGGGATCGAACCAGTCGGTTTTACAGTCACACTTTGTGCCGCTGCGCCACGACTGGCCTCAAGTATTTTTATACTTTTATAATTTGATGTTAATATTCAAAAATTATTATTCATAAATTTTTCCTTACTTGAATGATTTGTTAATAAATTTAAATAATTATTTTGCTCTTTTCTGTCTTGTCTTTACCTATTGTAAAGACAGAGAACATCCTTAACGCGTTCTATCATTCGCTCGCGTTCGCTCGCTTATATTCATTGTTATTTAATTCGGCCTGGGTAGGTTTATCGATAGAAAAAATTATGTCATTGCGTGTCGGGTTAAAATTTTCTTAATTAGCTCTATTATTTTTCGCGCAAGTTAAACATTATTTTATAATACAACTAGAGATAATTTGTTCTGGGATATGTGATGGAAATTTTCAATTATTTGGTAATTTTACTAATTTTGAGGATTCTGCCGGAATTTTCGTATAAATTTAAATTACATAAATTATAGATTTAAATAGGGTTGGACGCGTTTCAAGTAACAAATACTTTTCTTTTATAATCCATAGTTGCTTCCCATTTGTCTAATAAATCTGTACCAATTAAACCGTCGAAGTAATTATGGAACTTATGGTTATAAAAAATGCAATGCTATCTTTGCTATTTTACGTTACTTCGAAACGATCATATTTTAAAGGAAATTTATTAAAGTATTTTTCTACTATTATACATAAACTTTTAAAAGACTGGACTTATAAAAGATTGATTTGCAACGGTATCTGTAAGCAATTTTAGAGGGGGATTTTTAATCTGAAATGGCTTTTTCACCTATCGGTGAGACCTCCGTTGACTTTCGAAAACACAGTATCAAGGATACTAAGGAAGGTCACCCCCGGAGGGCTATATATGAAGTGTTTGATGACAGTGGACGAAGCGAAAGAGGTATGTATGTAGAGACCGTAGCGTTTGGCGCTCCGTTCTCTCTCACTACTCTCAGGGATAAAGCGTGAAGTTAAGTTATGATGTTGAGTTTGGAGATTCAGTTCTATTATGGTTTGTCTAAAATTTTCCTTTTCTGAAAATCCTCTTTATCACTAATGGTTGATGACGGGGGTTCTACTACAATGGGTTTGTAATTTAAGTTTTTTTTAAGAAGGTTTGTTTGGAGATTATTCTTGGAGTGGTTCGCTATCATAATAGAGATTTTTGTAACAATAATCGTCATAATTATAATACTCAACATCATCATAATAGTTATAATACCATAGTTGTAATACTGGTCATAGTAGTCATTGTCGTGGACATGAATTTCTTTTGTTTTAAAATAATTAGACGGAGGTGGGTTTCCGTACTTACTCCAATCATGTCCCGGAATATATCTAGTAGGTGGTAAACTTCTAGGTACAAAATTGATTACTCCGCTCATAGATCGAGCTGATTGAGACGTCGAGTTAAATTGTGGGGGGTGCATTTTAAATGCGTTATGAGGATTACAGTTTGGGGGTTGTGCTCTAAATATTTGTTGAGTACGTGATGGGCCTAAGTGTTGTCGATGTAATGTCTGTTTGGAATTAATTGCAAAATTATTACGAAATGGATAATTAGTTTGAAAGTGTGGCTTAATTGTGGAGTATTATGATTAAAATTATTTACCTTAAAACATTGAGATGAAAAGTTCTGGAGGTGCTTAATCCTATCCTATCTTTCGAGCCTGTAAATGGTATTTATTTCATCTTGTGCGAATTCTAACGCTTTTTCTATGGTTTCCGGCCTCATGCATCGTATGCGTGATCGTAATGGGTCTTTTAAACCTCTTAAAAAGGCTTGTAAAGTGTAAAATCCGTTTAGCTTCTATTATTGTAGAACTTTCACGCACGCAATGTAATATATGTCATTATAGTACTGAATAAATTTTGACAACGTTCATAAAACTCCTGAGGGGAAATTAGATCTCTGTGTTATGCGTATGCCACTGCAGTCTGATCATCATAAACACCACTAGTATTTATTAAAGGTGCTGCTGAGCCTGTGACTTTATTTAACATACCATTTGCAAGAGCAATATTAATTAAATTGTTATCGTGGTCGTTACTTACAAATTCCTGTACAAATTGATCGCATAAGCTAATAAATCTGGGTAAAACATTTGAATTTCTGTCAAATTCAGTCACTAAACGTAAAGCTTTAAAAATGTTATGTAATGTCATTTTAATTATTTATTATTTTATTTAAAAATACATAAAAAAAATTACTAAACCAATATATCTTAGATTACCACAAAATGTAATCTTAGAACCACGTTCTGTTCCTTATTATAATTACTAAGCCTAGGTGTCTCTAATTGCCAAAAGGGTAACGAATATAAGGAAACTTAAAAATACGGATAAACAATCACTAGAAAGATTCTAATGTATTTACTCAATTGATAAATCTGGTCTTCTCTGGTGCATCAATGCCTGGATGCTGCGATGCTTGAGAGCCACCTGGGTGGATCGCGGAGATGTTAATTTTGATGGTGCCGAAATTTAAGTTACAATCCTCGCGACCCGTCCCGGGAGTATCCTACCGATTGCGCCGATTGAGTAATAAATCGTACGAGCATAAGGTAATAAATGTATGAATATTATAATATTTCTATTTTATTATTTTCCGGCAGCTATGACGCAGTTTATACTAGTACGGCTGCCAACGCTCACCTCTACTAAATTGTTGTTTTGTTTTTCCATATTTCAAGTAAATTAGAGTGTATATGAAACATTTAATTAGTGAATAAATTATTTATTTATTTAATATGTATAGAAAAGCTGTTTAAGCGCATAATATTCCATCTACATAAATTATTATAACTAGACTAAATAAATATTAAAATATGCCTTCCTGACAATTCGTCAAGTGAGACCAATGTTTGACTGAAAACGTTAAAGTTGTTGAGGGTTTGATGAATCAAACTCGATTCCTAATCGTTTATATTAATTTATTTCTCATCACTTCAAAGAAAAACGCGGCATTATATTTCCACCACAAATACAACAAAACAAATAATATTTCGAAATAGAAGGAATGTCTTCACTGGGTTCTTTCGGATACTTCCCCTATACGGCTAATAAACTAAACTTGAAATATAATAATAAATGGCTCTGATAATTTATCTTTACTTTTCAATAATTGAAGGTAGGTATGTCAAAAAACATTTTGTGTTTATAAATTTTGTGCCTAATGGTCCCGGGCGTTTACATTCAATTACTTAATTAATATTATTATATATTTTTATTCGATTTTATATTATTCGTGTTAAATTTTTTGAAATTTACTTCAAGCATATAAAAATATATATTTATTTATATAATGATAATAACTTGCCATGGTGTTTATGTTCTATTATTTTATGTTTTGCAACAGGTAAACGAAAAAACAAAGCTTACCTTCTTTCCGTTGACAAAAAATACTAATTGAGTTTCCCTATCCTTAGGTAGTAAATCTTCGATACTCTCCATTTTAACTTTTTAACTATCTAATTCTAAAAGATTGAATAAATATAACAACTCGTCAGCACACACAACCACAAGCGTCGGAAGTTGACCTACGTCTGAGTCTTGCTTAGGAACTATTGGGTAATAATAAATATACATATAAATAGGTATATATCTAATATATATGAATGTTGTATCATTTATATCGGAACACATTTTTCAACCACACAAATATTATAGTACAAGCTAAATAAAAATTATGATATGTAATATAATAATACGAGATCCCGCTACATAAATCTGCAGCTATCCGTTTTTAATGTTAATTAAATTTATTTTTATGAATGATACTTAGTTGAAGAATAGATCATACCGTGGTTGCCTCGCAAAAAGATCCTTAAATTAAAATAGAATGGCCATGAATGTATGGAACGCCGTCTACTTATGCATAGAGATTAAACTTGTTGTGGACGATGTAAAATTTACCAGTAACTCTCAATAATTATTTTTGAGATCAGCACGTGGGTTCTGAAGTTATTTAACGAAATATAACATAACCACTACCATATGCCTCACAATCAAAGAATAAAAGAAGGAAAGACATAATAGCACGTACTCCCGCAACTAGAACTTTCTTTGCTAGCATTGAATATGAGTCACGTTCATCCTTTTTATATAATAAAGTGAATAAAATAATAAATGTACACAACTTGCTGACACTACTTACATATGAGGAAACTGAAGCTCTTATTGAGCATGCTAAATACACTAAATATATTTATATATACTCCTATATATTGATTGTTTTATGATTATAGGAGTATATATANTACATACATACATACATATATATATACATACATACATACATACATACATACATACATACATACATACATACTCCTATAATCATAAAACAATCAACAGACCCAAATACACATCAGCTTCACGCTGTATCCCGCACACAGAAGGGTAGGCAGAGAGAACCTAGTGTTAAGACACTCCGTTCCCCACTTTCTGCCGAATTTCGGAGGCGTTGCGTGTTGAGTGGCAGAACTCAACGCCGCGCTTTGCCTCGAGCAGAGCAGAGCGAAGAAATGGAAATATAAACATAAATAAATATTTCATCTCCTCGAGTGGGGATCAAACCGACAACCAGACGGTTTTACAGTCACACTTTGTGCCCCTGCGACACGACTGGCCTGACAAATTCACATGAGTAACATAATTTGGAATAGATAAATAAAATAATAATATTTAATAAGAAATATAAATTGTTAAATAATATACCTACTTTAACTTAAGATTTCTCTCATTGTTATGATTTTTTAATGCTAATGGAAGAGCGGAGTTTCCTGGTACAGGCAATAAAATGCTTAAAAGGAGGCCCCTATCACTAGTGGATTTTGTAAGAAACTTGCTTAATAAACTATTATTGTTATTATAACCTCAACATCTAAATAACCCGACTTAAAGAATAAGATTTTTTTTTTCATTTCTTAGTGTTATTCCACACTTAGGAAACCAAAATACTTATTTAAAAAACGTTTAAAAATTTTAACGTAGCGAGATTTGAATTCGTGCCTATTTGGAAACCGTCCAAGTGCTCTGACCAACTAAGCCATACGTTCTCATCGAGCTACGTCGAAATTCTTATACGCTTGTATAAGAATTTATATTATTGGCATCTCTGTAGGGAGATTTATACAAATTTCCGCTACCCAAAGATAATTATTTAGAATTATCACTTGGCAAGAGAGAATATTATTTGTTAACATCTTTTAAAGTGTTATTCCACACTATTTTGATTTGATTTGATTTGATTTGCTAACAACATAAATAAGTTGTAACAAGCATATAAGAACTTCGACATAGCTCGATAAGAACGTACGGCTCAGTGATCAGAGTGCTTGGACGGCTTACAATCTGGTAATCGGGGAGCGGGCTCAAAGCCCGCTGCTTTCAATTTTTTATACGTTTGTTTGATAGACCTATACTAACATATCTTACAACGTATTTCATTTAATCTTTTCAAGCTGTATCCCGTACATAGCAAGGTTGTCAGAGAGAACCTGGGAACTTAGTGTTAAAAAACTTCGCTCCCATTTCACACTTTCCGCCGAATTCTGGAGGCATTGTGTTGAGTGGCGGAGCTCAACGCCAAGCTTTGGCTCACTACCAGAGCTGAACTGAATCGAACCTATCACATTTACAGTCCCTTTTCATGTTTGTGCCCTTGCACCATAACTGACCTCTTTATTATTAATGTAGTATGTAAAATCCCAAATTACCTAAGCAAAATGGTATATATAAATACAAATAAATAGCATCTTAAATAGATTTAGGAGTAGTATGGATTCGTTGGGTCTGGCGCAAGCGCCAG
>JAAIXJ010000900.1:0-38550 GCA_013403705.1 Heliconius hermathena | reverse complement strand
ATATTATTAAATAGCGTAGTTCACAAAAACCGCTATAACGTTATGTGATGAATGGACGTTAACGCCATATTATCATAATGGTACAGGGAGCTGAATCCCACTGCGTCGCGATGGGTGGTTAACGCATGATTTTTTTAGCTTTACGCTGTATTCCGCTCATAACAGGGTGAATAAAGGGAACCTGTAATATCTGAAATCCGACTGTTAAAACTCTCCGTTCCCCAAAAGACATTTTCGTTCTCCACTTATGTTTTATCTTCACTGATCATGAATACTTTGCTAGAAATACAAAGAGACCGTGAAAGTGTTATTTCATTTTAGATTTTCCTTTTATTTAAGTATATTGATTTTAGGATGCTAGAATCTAACGCCGTGTCTTGTTTAACAAAATATAACAAATTTTTGGAAACTATGCTATAAATATACACATTAATTCAACTAAGATTAAAAAATTCTCTGCCAATCTGATAAAGATAAATTTTGTAAAAGTTTTTTTTTGTGAAGTTTTGTAAATGGATGAGTATTATCTTGGGAGTCAAGAGAGTGAAAAGAAAGTATCTTTTCTATGAGTACATTTGTGTACGTTACATATATTTTCGTTTATATGAAGGAAATACGTTGTGACTGTTCGGTCATTAATTTTGTATTTTAAAAAAACAATTTAAACCACTAAGCCACATGGTATAAATCTAGATACGTTCAAATTATTATGCATTTTCTAAAAAAAACATTTTCCTTTCATAAATGCTAAAAATATTAATTAAATTAAAATTTTTGTTATGGGTCGAAATTAGTTTTATTCTAAAGCCCAGCAAGCGATGTCCCTAATATATGGGTATCAGACGCCACGACCACAAGTTCGCCAATTTTAGACGTTGGGGACAGCTATCCAGATGTAAATTGATCAATTAAGCTGACATGACACAGCTTTGTCCGATACCAGATGAAATATCAAGTTAGGATGACATGGTCACTGGCTCGTATGTACATACATTGTACGCAGAGTGTTGTCGACGTAATCAAAATAGAAATGTTACATTGTTGAGCCTATCGTGATGCAATGGTGCTCCTTTATTAAAACAAAGTGCGGCGTTCAATTCCGGCTCATAGTAACAGAGTGTCTTAACACTCAGCCTACACTGCGGTATGCGGGATACAGCGTGAGTTTAAAGAAGATTTATAATTAAATGATATGAAACAATATTTTTTCCAATACTAATAAAATGGACGCTACATCTATTTGCTTTTTATATTATTAAATTGTATTATAAACATTATTTTGTTATCAAACCAATTTAAATGAAGAACGAACACTTGTTACTCTCTACATATCAAAATAATAACACAATGTATGTCTTTTCAGTTTTATTCTCCTAATCACCATATCACTGGTGTGTTCTTGTAGCTTAGTATAATATTTTTTTATAATTCACTAAGGCAAATTTAATATAAACATAATATATAACTTAGCATAAGAATAGAAAGCTTTTATACAGGAGCTGATTAATTCCCATAAAATTTCTTTTTAAAACCTTTAAAGTACACGGAATAGAAGTGGATTTCCATATATTGCATATTATGACTATGACTACGCAAAGTGAAATTCTGAATATATTATATAAGGAGGATTATTAAAGTTATATTACCTTACTACCCTCTTAAAAATCAAATAATTTAGCTTTGAAGTAAGGGTACTATAAGTTTTATACCTATATTAGCTACCTGCTTACCTGTATCGTTGCCCTGATACCATTGGGGTTGCTCCCTTCAAATAGTAATAACTAAAAGTTTTGTGTCACCATTCTTACTTACACATTCTTTTTGTCCAAGGTAACTCTGACACTAAGTGCAGTGGGTTCTATCTAAATGATTAACTTGGACATTATATGATAATGATTACCTACATGGGTATCGCATCCGACATAAAAATAATTAATTTAACAATACGAACTTGTAGCTCCTGAGATTAGATCGTTCAAAGAAATAAAATCTTTAGTTTTATTAATATCAGAATTACTAAGTTTAATGATTAAAGATTTTAAGTAGTCCATTCTTGGGCGGCACAGCAGAACAGCGTTTGACTGTAAACGTGACGGTTGTTCGTTTGATTTCTATTCGGGAAAATGAGCTAATTTAATGAATTTTCTCGCTCTGGTACAAAATAAAGCTAGGCGTTGAGTTACAACAGCCGCCACGCAAAGTTTCGAATAGTGAGCCATTGGAGTGGAAAAGTGTCTTAACACTAGGTTTCCTCTTTCCCTGCAAATTAACAATACAGTGTGAAGCTATAAAATATTTTTGTTTCGCTTACGGCGTAGGTAGATAAAGAGCATGTTAGTAAATCTTCGAAGCCTTTATCTTATTAGCATACAAAGTGACTGTCGTTTAGATTAGTTTTAGATTTTCTACAAAAGGAACTTATTATTTATCGTGCATATAGCAATATATTTAATATAATAAAAAAACAGTTTCACGGTTTTGCCGTAAACCTGTTAAGAGGTACAATCCTCACATGTATCTAAAATATTACTTTTAAATTATTATTAACTAACATATCGACATTGAGGCCAGTTATCCAGAAATCTGCGGAAAATGGGGAAATGAATGTCTTAACACTAGGTTCCCTCTGCCTGCCTGCTATGTAAGGGATACACAAACACATTTTTTTTTTTATGGAAAAGACAAGGCAAACGAGCGTGCGGGTCACCTGTTGGTAAGTGATCACCGCCGCCCACGACCCCGTGCAACACCAGAGGAGCTACAGGTGCGTTGCCTGCCTGTAAGGTAGGTTGGGCACCGGAGCCCGGCATTACCTGATGCGAAACGCAGTGGCATAAAGCCACTACTTCACGCCGGTTTTAAATGCCGGGGGTGGTAATGATCCGGTCGAGTCTGCCCATGCGTGTTGCCATTGCTGGCGACGTGACTCTACCACACGTACTTTAGTCGCCTCTTACGACTCTTACCAGTACCAGGATGATCCTATTCTAGGCCGGGATCACATGTATGAAGGATACAGTTTGGTCCCAGAACAACGCATTGCGTATAACATAAATATGCGTGCAATCATAAAACGAAGTGGTGAAGTGTTTTTTATACTTGTTCCCAGTGGTTCAGGCAGGACTTTTTCTCTTTCACTATTAGCAACCATACGATCATAAAATAATATTTCACAGGCCATTGCATCATCTGGAATTGCGGCAATCCTTTTGGATGGTGGCCGAACAGTGCATTTAGTATATAAATGATCAAAATCAATAAAATGAGAAATTCAAAATTAATTGAATGTGTGGTGGCGTAGCAAAACGTGCAGCGTACAACAACTAAATAATAGTTCATTCCCCTGAATAGGGATCGAACCCATAACCGTCACGTTAGAGTCCTTGTTTACACTTACTACTACGTACTTGTGTATCCTTGTTCCTCTGCGCCTCAGCGGCCTCAAATTATTTTTGTTTAAACAATATAAAATTTAATTCCTATAAGCTTATGCCTTCGAAATGTACTGGTTTCAGAATTAGCTCAAACTAAACTCAAAACAGTAAACACGTATTGACGTCATACTGCATGCAGTGAACAATGATTCATGATCGACTTGAGGGGTGTGTCTGTTGATGGATAATTGATATTATATTACATTTATATTTTATTATATTTAGATATATTGAGTTCATATTTGAATTGAAAGCTTAATTTTAAGGTATTAATAGTTTAGTGGTTGTAGGTTTGAATTTCATATATATGTATGTATTTTATGTTCAAAACAAGCGAATATTGAGCAAAAGGGTCAATAAAAATCTACAATTACTATATACATATTACATATATGAAAAACATTCTAATTCAACGCAATCAAAAGACACGGGTTTTTTGATGTGTTTTGAATGAAATTCATCGGGTAATCAAAACTATAATAAGGTAATTAATTACAGACGACGGAAAACATTTAAAAAATATAAACACATACACATACATACATAACAACTTATATTTATATAATAATTTTAATATATATTCAATTCATAAAAATGTATGGTGTGTGCATACGTCCGCAAACTCGAGCTTGTCAACTTCACGTTCCCGTTTACAATCATGAAATTGGTACAGAAGTCTCGGTGGGCGGGACCTATTTGAAATTTATCGGTTTTTTTATTTTTTTATTAACTACTTTTACTAGAATGACAGGTTAATGTTAAAATCTCATTATATGTAACAACATTTTCCTTACACCATAATGAAGGCTACTTGTTATTTATTTTCACTAAAAGAAGACGTAGGCAAGAAGAAGCCGTCGTAGCGTAGCGGACATGGACTTAGGAATAGGCGCGGCCAGGTGGTCCGTGCCCACCCCAAAAATGTTACTAACACAAAAATTTTTACACAAACAAATTTGTACATCTCTAAATACGCCCATGGTAGTGGCATCGGTTGAGTTCCGCTATTCAATGTCTCAAAAATTTAACAAAAAATAATGAATGTCTTAATAATAGATTTCCTCTATCTTCTGTGCTATTGCGTGAGACTAAGGTAAAAGGTTAAATATAAGGCAGGATTGCTCTATCTTCAGTGTGAAGTGTGTATCTTTAATATTGCAAAAAGTGTTTCATTCTTTATTTTACATTCTTTAAAAAGGCAGATTTGATGGTGAAATATAACGCCAAATTAAACCGAATATTTCATATAATTACACTAAACGGGAATCAAACTCACAAACCTCGCAAGCATTTTCAGGTATTAACTGCACTAATATACCGTCTGGTTAAATTGAAATTCAGAATTAAAATTCAATTATTCGCATCGTATCATGTACCAGGGTCTTGTGTATTTTGGCCACGCGCCAGCGCCTGCAATGCGGTCTCAAAAAAAAACTATTATTGTATTTTGATGCTTTTTATATGGAATATACAGTATTTTTATGTCATACATGTCATGACATAAAACCACTGTATTCTTGAACTGTTATTATCATTTAAATCAAAATCTAAATATTCTTCATTAAATATTAGTCCGTTGCAATCACTTTTCAATCAAATCAAATTACATACAAATATCAGTTCATCTTTTTCTACACATATTAGGTACATTATATGTTAATTGTTAAATCAATATATCGTGCAAGATCATATTGTCGTTCGTTCTCGGCGAAGGGGGAAATCGTGCGACTATAAATGGTTACGGCTTCTATGCCCACTCGGGAAAATAAATTATTAGGGTTCCGTACTCGAAGGGTAAAACAGTACCCTGTTACTAAGATTCTGCAGTCTGTCTATCCGTCTGTACCAGATTATATCTAATCAACTGTGATAGTTAGACTGTTTGAAAACGCGTTAAGTCATTAAAATAATATATTACGAAAAGAAATTGATGATTACCTTGTTACCCAAGTGAGTAAATGAAAATATTAAATATGTAATTTCCCCGAGTGGAAATCGAACCCACAACTATCGCGTCTTACAACCAGACTTTTATTCTATTGCACTACGATGGCCTCAACTCTAGAATTTAATATTTTTAGTGCTAATTTTCCATAATATAAATGAACTCTTTGTTTACTTTCTTCGAATGCTAGTTGAAAACTGTTAAACAGTGTTCCTGTGGAGGAAGCGGATATGAGCTTGCTAATATTAGTTCAGAATCGAGCTAAGGAAGCGTGAATTCGAATTGAGGACATTGTATTATGACTGCTGTATTATTGTGGTTTGTATTATTTAAAAATATATCTTTTTTATATATAAAGATTTTATATATATTTATATTTTTAATGTAGTAGAATAGGACATTTTCTTTTAAAAATACATTTTATTTCATTTATAATTTCAGTTAGGGAAGCGAACAGGAGTCGAAATGGTAAGACATTACGTTTCCCACTTTCCGATGCTCGAGGTCTTGCGGGTTTAGTGGAGAAACTAAACGCCTCACTGCCTCGTTAACGGAACAAAGAAATGAAAATATTAATTATTTCTTTCCCCCGGGTGGGAATAGAACGCACAATAATCGCATCTACAGTCACACATTTGTGCCACTGAGCCGCAACAACCTCAACTTATACTTTTAACAAAAAAAAAATCCTTTGTATACGATTCGAAAACAACGTTCGGTAGGTATAATCTGTATATTATATAGTATTCTTCCGTTACTGAGTGACTTCCGATATAGACAATAAGCAGATGTAACTTCGCGACGGCAAAAGCTGAAATGGCAGGGTCCTTGGGGAGTGTAGGAAAGTACTAAAAGAGGATTTCCCGAAATTTCTACGGAAACGGGAACAACGAGATTACGTTTAAATTTATCGAAACGAAGTCTCGCGCTGCTACTAGTATAGTTATATTAAAATGCACATCAAAGCTTGCTTTTACAACCTCGACGTCAAGAAATATCAAACAAATAAGACAGAAAATATATCACAAAAATATTTATAGCATTTTCAAACATAAATCGACTTTAGTATAATTTTGTACTGCAGTCTCAGATTACCTTTGAACGCTATTATATAAAATTTCATATTTCAATAAAGTTTATTTTAACTTTATTAATGTTAGAAACTTTTTAAAGATCAGTTTACCCTGATGTTAATATGCCTAATATAATAATATTATAAAGCAGCTTCTTACTATATGAAAGGATAGATAAAGCCTAGTAGACACTAGTTTCTCCATTTACCGTTTTTCGTTGAGTGGCGGAACTCCACACCGCGCTGTTTTTGAGGTGGAATTCTAACCCATAATACGATCTGTTCTGTTTTTATTTAAAGGCGTATGTAATCACAACACTACATTTTCTTACAAATGGGTTTGGCTATTTAAATATTCTCAAATTAAGTAAGGTTTAAAATCAAGTGAAGTCGATATAATCAAGATTGAATGTCTAAATAGTAATATAAAAAGATAATATCATGTCATTGCACATGCACAGTGGTTGTAAATTTCAATACTATTAGGACAAGTACATATTTGAAATATTCGTTAGTCTTTCTGATTTTATTTTTGAGGCCAGTCGTGGCGTAGGGGCTCAAAGTGTAACTGTGAAGAACGCGACTGGTTGAGGGTTTGATCCCCACTCGAGGAAATGAAATATTTATTTAAATTTATACTTTCATTTCTTCGTTCTGGAGTTGAGGCAAAGCGCAGCGTTGATTTCCGCCCCTCAACACGCAATTCCTCCAGAATTCGTTGAAAATTAAGGAACGGAATGTCTTAATACTAGATTCCCTCTGCTTACCCTGCTGTGTGAGTGATTTATTTATTTTTATTTATTTCTGATTTTATCCGAGAACTTACAGTGATAAGTAGATTACGACATTTTATACTAAAAATATATGTTTGAGATGAAATTAATAACAATAATTTGAATAAAACTATTTTGAAAGTATTTATCTATAATATATAAATAGAGTTCAGTCTTGACGCAGAGACACAAGTGTGTAAGCTCGATTTTCACTCGAGAAAATAAAATATCTAATATTATAATTTTTTCGCTCTCCTTCTGATGTCAATGAGCGAGCGACGTTGTGTTCTACCACTCAACACGCTAGTCTTCAGAAATCGGCGGAGAGTGGGGAGCGGAGTGTCATATAATAATACCTGGCTTCCTATCCTGGTGCATGCGAGATACAGCGTGAAGCTGAAAAAAAAGTATCTATATAAATATTATAAAGCTGGAAGGTTTGTTTGGTTGAACGTGCTATTCTCAGAAACTAAGTACTCCATTCTAATATCATGGATAAGCCGATAAGCTATATTAAATCATGTTAATCGTTTTGATGTAACTCACTGTACCTGCGCTCAAAGTCTGCTTGGGCACTAAGAATATATAATGTAACGAACCATACCTGTTGGTTATTTCCGTTTGACCACTGAGACTTGACCATAGACTAGTTGCTGACATTTAACCGTAGTCCGTGGACACTGTTAAGCTTTACCTGCTTCTGTTTTACAATAAAATGTAAGTACTAAAACATATATCTATTCAAATAATTTAGTTACAGCAACTTCCATCATAAAATAGTAAAAATTGCGAAAATGACAAAAAAAAATATCCTTTGTCTGCGAAATTCCTTTAAAAAATACTCCATAACAATACTAAAAAAGTACTCCTGTAATATATTTTATAAAACAGTAATGCTATTTGAGTAGTAAGTCGTTTAAATATGAAGTAGACAGCCTAGCTCGCAATTACTCCTAAACTTACAAGCCCCAGGAGGAAACCGTATACATGAAGCATGCTTTAGATGAAATGTATCAAACAATTTCTAAGCTGAGCTCCACAAGTGAAAGTGGTCGGTGAATTAATAAATAATGCATTTAATATAATTTAATATCTTTATTTGTACATTGTGTATCCCGTGCCTTGGGAACCTAGGGACTTAGTGGTAAGACTCTAGTTCGTCCCTCACTTTTTGCCGAATTTTGATGCTTTGCATGTTGAGTGGCGGAACTCAACGCCGCGCATTGTCTCGTTACCTTTTGAAAAGAGCGTCGAATTGAAAATATTTAATATTTCAATTTTTCGAGTGGAAATCGAACTCACGACATGTAGCGCATACAGTTACACTCTCTGCCAATGATTATTAAAAGCACATTTTTAACATTTTCAAAGTCTTAATCCACACTCAGGAAAGAAAAATACTTATTTAAAAAACGTATAAAACGTCGAAATTTTTATACGCTTGTACTTATTTATATACAAGTTGTAACAAGCGTATATAAATTTCGACGTTTTATACGTTTTCTAAATAATTATTTTTCTTTCCTAAGTGTGGATTAACACTTTCAACATGTTAAAAATATTTAATAAATAGCATTCTCTCTTGCCAGACGATAATTCTAAATAATTATCTTTGGGTAGCGGAAATTTGTAAAAATCTCCCCCCTACAGAGATGCTAACAACATAAATAAGTTGTAACAAGCGTATAAAAATTTCAACGTAGCTTGTTGAGAACGTATGACTTAGTGGTGGTTCCGCTACGTTCGAAAGTTTTCATACATTTTCTAAATAAGTATTATTAAATGCTTTTAATACAGTCGTTGTGTGTACAGTACTTATCTTATATAATAGGTAAGTAATATACGAGTATATATAAATATGAACCAATTAAATATAAAATATGTTTTAATAATACAGACCGTGATGGTTAATGATTAAAAATAAACGGCTAGTTGAAATAAGAATCAAAACAGATGAGTTCGAATGGTAGTAAAATAATATTATGTTTGAAATCATTAATACAAATATATTATGTTGTATAAAAAGTGTGGAGATTACTTTGTATATAGTACGTAAAAGATTTTTCTTTATTACATAGATTTCTTTTAATTAAATAGTTGAAAATGAATAGATTTGCTCGGAGCTATTAAATATATTAATTAGCATTTACTCGAGTGGTTTTCTAGTAACCTCTGAAGAGTTTCACTATTCAGGTCCTGGCTCCGTGGATACAAGCGTGTGACCGCAAACACGACAGGTTGTGGATACGATTACCACTTAAAGAAAATAAAATATTTAATATTTTCATTCCCTCGCTCTGCCAACGAGGTATAGCGACGTTAAGTTCCGCCAATCATCACGCAATCCCTCTAGAATTCAGCGAAAAATGGGTAACGGAAGTATCTTAATAAGAATGTAGTGTCTTAACACAAGCTTCCCAGGTTCCCCTTGTCCACCCTGCTATGTGCGGAATACAGCGTGAAGCTACAAAAAGTAAGTATGTTATAGACACGTTCGTCTTTTGTAACACAGTCAGTATTACAAGATAACGTCTGTTCAATATTCAACAAAGCCATTTCTGATCCACAGATAGCTGTCGACTTCCGCCGCGCCCTGTTTTCTTGGTTGGAAGGCTCCGTACGATTCAATATAAGACCCGCGCGTAACAGAGAATAGCTTTTCTGTTTTATGCCCAATTAGGTACAAATGATATTTTTTTTATTCTGTATAAAACAAGGTAGATAAATGGAATGTAGTGTTGAGACACTCCGTCATCACATCGGACATTCAGCCGAATTATTTATGACATTACGTGTTGCGAGGCGAAACTCGACGCGACCCTTTTTCTTCTTACGAGAGCGAGGAAATGTAAGTATTTAATAACTTATTTCGTAGAGTAGTAATTGAACCTACAACCGTCGCGTTTACAGCCATAACGGCTATTATAATTGTGTGTGTAAATATTTACGCCCAGCGTGGAACTTTGAATTATGTTTCATATTTTAGTTTATTTTAGAAATTTAAGGGTCTTTTGAACAAAATATAATAGATGTCGAGACTTTTGTTATATGGCCTTCGTATTTCTCGAAAAGGGGTGATGGATTGTTTTTATTGTTTCAAACAACTGAAATGTCAATCTTGTTATTGAATCACTTTATACAATCATATCGCTTATATTCACAACATGAAGGCAGAAAATATGTATTAGTGGCGTGTGACTGTAAATGTGACCGGTTGTGAGTTAGATTCCCACTCAAGGAAATGATTTTCTTAAATATTTCCTTGCTCTAGTAAAAAGGCAAGACGCGGTGTTGAGTTCTGTTACTTAAAACGCAATGCCTCTAGAGTTTGGCGGAAAGTGGGGAGTGCAAGTATCTTTATGGGAACGGAGTATCTTAGTCATAGGTTATCAGGTTCCCATTGCCCTGCTACGAGCAGGACACAGCTTAAAGAAAAAAAATACGCTTAGGTAGTTTTACCTGTGCAGTGTCTGCCAGTTACTTAAAGATGAAAGACAAAAAAAAATACATATTAATTATTATATAACTTTAATATCTTAATGCAATGGTTGGCCCCAGAGTTTGGCGGAAAGTGGGGAACGGAAGTGTCTTTATGGGAACGGAGTATCTTAATCATAGGTTATCAGGTTCCCAATGCCCTCCTACGTGCAGGACACAGCTTAAAGAAAAAAAATACGCTTGGGTAGTTTTACCTGTGCGGTGGGTTGGGTAGTTTTATTTATAAAAAAGATTCGTAGATATACATACTAGTTATTATATAACTTTAACATATTAATGTAATTTTCAGACAATATAGTAACTTTTCGGTTTTCCCTATACAGAATATTATAAATAAACAACTTTTACAATACATTTTATATGACAATACCCTTATCTTAAAAAGTTCCGCCTTTCGAACAACGGCACTTGTTGAGTTGATATCGGGCGGCAGGTGCTTTCGGCTGACCCTATTACAACTTTCATACATTTTTTTATTTGGGAACAGATTTGAATAAATCTAAAGCGAAATTTTAGAAATGAAACATATTTCTTTTTCACCTTCAAGCTGCATCCGTCCGTACGAAGCAGGCATAGGGAACTTAGTATCAAGATACTATGTTCTCAGTTATTTATGCGATTTCGACATAATTAGTATTATGAAACGGAATTTATATCTATGTGTTACCACCCAAACAAGGATTGAACCGAAGCAGTGGAAACCTGGGAACATTGTGTTAAGACACTGCGTTAACCACTTTCCACCGAATACCGGACGCATTAAGCGTTGAGCCAAATATTTCATTTCATCGAATGGGAATCAAACTCTTGTCAAAACTTGTCGTGTTTACAGTCGTACCCTTGGGCCTTTGGTCACTTCTGGCCTCAGTCTATTATATTATATCTTTAATATAATAATACTATATAAATTAAGTTGAGTTGTTTAAGCGGTTTTAGTTTAAACCTCGCATGTATTGTTAATTCAGTAAAATCGGTCCAATGTGTATTTAATAAAGTTTTCATAAAATAGCGAATATTCACATTGCTACGTATCAACTTTAAATTTAATTAAAATAATTTCGTTCGTACTGTTATTAGCGCTAATTTTATTTTAACAAAATTGTATTGTAGATTATTTTTTACCTATCCACATAAATAAAATGAAGCATTTCTAAAATAGAATACTTCGTTAAAAATGTAACTAAATCGTAAGTAGAGTAAAATCATAAATTCATTTATGATTTTATTGAATATGTAACATTCGTATATGTTTAAATTAGTAATTATTAAAATTGCATTTTGAATAACAAACAACCAAATTCTAATCAAGAATTTGTCGATTGATAATTTAATAATTTTAATAAATCTAAATCCAAAACCGAAGATAATTGATAGTGATAATGACAACCGATAAAGATTTTAGTGAAATAAAAAAAATAAATTAGCTTCACGCTGTATCCCGCACACAGCAGAGTAGGCAGAGGGAACTTAGTGTTAAGACACTTTCTGCCCAATTCTGGAGGCATTGCGTGTTGAGTGGCAGAACTCAACGCCGCGTTTTGCCTCGACACCAGAGCGAAGAAATGGAAATATAAATTTAAGTAAATATTTCATCTCCTCCAGAGGGGATCGAACCCACAACCAGTCGGTTTTACAGTCACACTTTGTGCCGTTGCGCCACGACTGGCCTCGATTTCAGTGAAGACAGTCTAATATAATAAAAGTCTAAAATACATATTCGCTTTTGCAGCTATGCCGACGTTTCGCCATTTCATCAATGCATTTTATAACTGTCACTGGCAGTAATACGATTTTCCACGTCCATTTCGTTCCACTTCTTCCAGCATTACTGAATATACTTCCCAAATATATCACTCCATTAACGTTTACTAATATCATACTGTTTACGTTGATACGAAGAACGAAGTGGTAGATTCCGTTCTTTCTTCATTTTTTCAAACACCAGAACCTATTGTGACTGTCCTTAAAGGATTATAAACATTTTCGTGAATAAATTTGAACCAATTACCATTTTATTTAGTCAAGCATATAGTAATTGCGACATAAAACTTTTATCCACGCACGCTGTATGTAGCAGGGTAGGCAAAGGGAACCTAGTGTTAAGACACTCCGCTCCCCACTTTGCGGCGTTGTGTTTTGCCGCTCAACACACTAACCCTCCAAAATCCTTTATTGTGTTAAAAGCGTCGGGGTAAACGAAGCCGATATGATTAATATACTAACTTAATAACAAAAGGTCTTGGTTTATGTCAAGTTAATATTGATTTATACTCTTATGTGCTGTGGCCTTTTTTAGTCTCTTTCTAGTCCCTTTTTATATATACATATATATGTGTGCATAGCTTCACGTTTCTCCCGAATTTTGAAATCTTCGTTTTTCACTAGTGTGAGTAAATAAAGATTTTAATTAAACTCTTCCATCCGGATTTGTATATTTGAGTACATATTATAAATTTTTGATCAGTGATTTATTCAACATTTTGTATTAGTCCTGGGTCACGCATAGACAAAGGTGGCTTTCGTCTGTCAGTTGTATATCAACCTTCCAACCATTTCTTAGTTGCCTCGCTTTTGTAAAAAGTAGGCTGGGGCAACGTAGTGTTGAAAGCCTCCGTTGCTCTAATTGTATTTAAATTATTTACATTCCCTTTCCAATTTTCCGAGGCCAGTCGCGACTGGTTGTGGGTTTGATCTCCATTCGAGGAAGTGAAACTTTAATTTTAATTTTTATTTTTATTTATTCGCTCTGGTGACGAGGCAAAGCGTGGTGCAGAGTTTCGCCACTTAATACGCAACGTCTCCAGAACTCGGAAAGTGGGGAACGGAGTGTCTTAACACTAGGTTCCCTCTACTTATCCTGCTGCGTGCGGGATATAGCGTGAAGCTGATTTTTTATTTACATTTCCTTGTTTTGACAGTCAAAGTGCAATATCGAGTTCCATCACTTACAAGCAATAACAAACAAAATTGGCGGAAATTGGGTCACGGAGTGTTTAGTCTTCTCATCTTTTTTATTTAAATAAATATATTTAGCACTAAAAAGAGACACCAAGTATAATTCAGTACTTCTACAAATTCAGTCAGTGTTCTTCTTCAGTTTCAGAAAGTTTGTTACGAAGCGCATGTTTAACAATAATACTTTAGAAGATTTAAATTCTCTTTAAAAAAAAATTAAAAGGGGTTAACCTTTTAAATTTTGATTTAAAAGAGTCAATCTTTACGGAAAACTGATAGGAGCGTTTTGCCTCTTTACCAGAACAAGAAAATAGCACATTTCTCGGAGCGGGAGTTGAACCCACAACCGCTGTTTCTACAGTCGGACCAGAATCGGAAATCGACCTTAAAAATTGTGAATTTGAAAAGATGTTTTTTCACTTAATTTTTTCTCAGCATATTCTCATTGAGATACCAGAAACGCAAAGAGTTTTTTTTTATAGTTATTAACAATTGATTTTTTTATACTTTTTTTAATTTACAATTCTATAAATTATATATCGTTTCAGTTCAGTAGTATGTATCATTTTAGTATTTGAATCTACTATATTTCAAGATGTGAACGAAAACTACAATAATATAAATAAATCACCTACACCCAGTAAGAGGCAGTCACAAATCCATTAACAATGAAAATTTTTACGTAACCTAACATTTTATTGTAAAATGTAAACAATATAGTCCATTGAGTACGATTTGGCAAAATTATTACTATTGGACCGCGCCCAAACCTGCGAATTTATAGACCTGAACTGTGTGTACCATAGTATATGATTGAATAATAAAAATAATAATAATAAATTTAAAAAAAAATTGGAAATAAGCCTAATGAAAGGCCACTGACGCATAATAGGGTAGTGTCTGACTGTAAGAATATTTTTTTTCATTTCCCTGCCCAGGAAACAAGACAAAGCGTGTCGTTGAGTTCCGCCATTCAACACGCTGCTGTCTCAATTTTTTGGAAAGTAGGGAACGGAGTGTTCAGAAAGTTAAAGTGTCCAAAATAGTAATTAGTGGCGTAAATTTACGTTATCGCTGATACGAATTAGCCATAGCGATCTACACTTTCCATCCAAGTTTTGAGACAATATGTATTGAGTGGCGGCATTCAACGCCGCCCCATATCTGTTAGTAATATAACAGTGGCGAACATTTGAACATAGCGGAATTTGATAAAAATCTAAAATTACTTAATTAAAAAAATCACGGCTTACCACGTCCACGTCTATGATCAGGGAACCTAACGTAAAGACATTCCATTGTCTACTTTTTGCTTAATTTTCGAGACGTTGCTTGTTGAGTGGTGGAACTCAACGCCGCGCTTCGTCTTATTACTTGAACGAGAAAATGAAGAATCGCACCCAGAAACGTCGTGGTTATAGTTAAACGATATTGCTATGCCCACGATGTTTCTTTAAAAATAATCAAAATCTATTTAGCTAACAGTGTCAGTAAGTCATATAATTATAATTACCTACTTAATTAACATTTACAGGACAAAATTGTACATCAGATTAGGTTTGCCGTCCATCCGTTACAAATACTACTTTCTGTTAATAAGAGGCTTATCTCGTGCCAACAAAATGAAGACTCATTCTGGTCCTTCTCATCCAATGGTCAAAGCTTTTGCTTGGACATGGATATTATGCAAATATTATATATTTCATTTCTAATATTATAATTTTTTACGTTATACTTTCTAATTTTTTTTTATTTTCCCTCATCTGGTAGACGCTAATGGAGTTGAGTACCGCCACTCCCCTGTGGGGGACGAAAAATCTGAAATCTAGATTTTGTCTGCTGATCCTTCTCAACACGCAACGCCTCCAGAATTCGGCAGAAAGTGGGGAACGGAGTGTCTTAACACTAGGTTCCCTCTGCCTACCTTGCTGTATGCGGGATACAGCATGAAGCTGTTTTTTTTAGCGTCCATTAACAGGATTGTACGTGAACGGGAAGTACAACTTATGAAAGTCGACAAATTTAAGTTTGCGGACGTATGCGCTCATCTTGTATGAAATGAACTGCAATTGTAACTTTCTAAAATTTTTTATCTCTGAATTTTATTTTTGCAAGTTTGGAGTTCTCCAAACTTGCAAAAATAAAATTCAGTGTCAGTAAGTCATATAATTATAATTACCTACTTAATTAACATTTACAGGACAAAATTGTACATCAGATTAGGTTTAGGTTGGTATAGGAGTTCTCCTATACCAATATTTTTTATATGTAAATGTCATTAGGTGGATTTGCACTAATCTAATTGATATGAAACATTCACCGTGAAATGTCAAGTTAATATATGCAAAAGAAAACAGAAGGAAAGGGTAATTTACATTTTAATAATGGATATAATTCATTTAACGTGAAGCTCAGACATCATTTACATATACAATTAATTTTTAAACTTATATTGCTTTCATAATATATGTACGTAGTTTTATATTATGGTAATACTTTCTTTATTATAATAAATAGAGAGAGATACTGCATATTCTGTCTCTAAGTAAGCATTTGCAAAAATCTATATTAAATTAATATTTTTTTAAAGCTTCACTTTGTTTTTCTCCATTCCCCGCTTTCTAGACATTTCGTGTTGAGTGGTGGAACTCACTGCGTATCACATGGGGCATGTGGGCATAGAACCCATAACCGTCGCGTTTTGTCAGAAAGCCAAACGCTTCGACGCTGCGTCATGGCGGCCAATACATAAAATATTTTTTTTTAGAATTATACTTGAACAATCAACCATCATCGTTTATAAAGCAACCTTAAATAAAATTCAACTAAAATTATAAAATGTAACAGATATAAAATGTTCCTTTCATTTAAAAGATTGAATTTCACGTTTCAATTGATCAACGCTGCTCTGCAATAAAGTAATAGGGGATGTTCGAAAAGGAAGACGAAACAGCCTTTTGTGAAAAACGACAGGCCCAGCATAATGTATCGAGTGAACTTGAGTTGGAGATACACTGAGTTATTAATGGTTTTATAAGGTTTTTGTAAAAAAAAAACTTAATATGCTTATTTATTTTAGCAGGCTGCTCATTTAAACAGAGAGAACCTAGTGTCAAGACACTCTGTTCCCCACTTTTTATTAAATTTTCGAAATTTTGCCGGTCCTTAACGCTTGGTTTTTTAACAATAGCGTCGAAATGAAAAGATTTTAAATATAATTATTAAGATTTAACCTACGTGTATCGCGTATACAGAAGCAGTCCTACATCGCCACAACGACTTATAAGCTTCTTAAGCTATATAGAAATAAATATTATAAAAAAAATTACATAGGTATACATTTTTTAAAATTACACAATATGAATCCAGTCTTTTATATCACTATTGAAGTTTTTATTACTAATTTTAGAAAAAAAAAATTATACGACAATTTAAGTACTTTTTTCTACTATTGTATATTCGTAATGCTTATCTTTATATTTTTGGCAATTTCATCTTTTTTCAGCTTCACGCTATATTCTGAACACAGCAGGGTAGGCAGTGGGAACCTAGTGCTAAGTTTTTTTTATCCACTATTTTTAATATTATACTTAATTTATATATTATTATATATTATATATATTAATTATACTTAATTAAAATTACATTCTCTACACAATTGCAAAATTGTTGCAGGACATGCGTCAGTAAGAGCGGCAGAAGGCAGTAAAACATCATTACGTCTTCATTTTAATACATTAAAAATTAAAAGTTAAATTTCAGTAAATTTTCCAAGTTAGTTCAGACAAAGTTAAAGTCTACGTTATACTAACTAACAACAAAAACAAAACCACTACAAATTGAATTCAAAACTGTTGTAAGCACGACTACTTATTTTCTTATGAAACTGATTTATGTTTATTATTAGTAAGGACAGCCAATAATAATAATTATAATACGTAAACAGCAGTAAATTGTTATAATTTATATGGTAAAGACGTGTGTTTACACAAATCGTTCGAAAATATTCTTGAATTTTAGCGGCGCGTGCGCACGCGTTACATTTATCAATAGTGTAGGGTGACAATAAAATTATAAATAAAACTATTTCAATATACGTATATTTTCATATTTTCGAATAGATTATTTATATCCTGGTTACTTAAGTTGATGTATTTACAATTTTGAAGCAGAGTAGAGAATCTAGTGTCAGTTTCCCACTTTCTTTTTTCTGTTTCCCATTCTCACTCGGCTCAATACAATGTATATAGTGTGGCGAAAATCAACGCCGCGCTTGAAAAATGGCCCCAATTAATATTTTTAAGTGATTCATTATTAATTTTTCTCTAAATATTATATATTTTTATAAACATTGTATCGAGTTTGTTTTGACCGTCATATAAAATATGAAAAATATTGAACTTTATTAGTACTTATAAAATATTTTAACTTTGAGAGATTTCATCCCTGATAGTGTTTTCACGATAACTAAGCTTTTACAAACTAGTTTTAATGTATTTTTAAAGTTCTTAGAGTGTATGTAGAAATTTGATTTATAATTTAAATAATTTCGCAGAGCAATACCTAAGACCTGTTAATTAATATATTTTCTGTTCAAATTCAAAATTGAAAAAAATTTTTTTTTCATAGTGAAACAAACCGTTGCGTTTGAACCAAAAACAAACTATGAAAATCGTACTAATTAATTCAAAGTATTAATTAAAACTTCCTGAACATGTTATATGCGATGACATAAATATTGCTACTTTTGCATTTCTCATGAACTTTTGTATTATGTATACGTATGTTTGTATGTATGTATGTATGTATGTACGCATGTATATTGATAGCCTTTGAAATACTGTTCCGCTCCACGCGACATCAAATCATAAATATTAATGAGAGACAAGCCACGAATGTCGGTCTTTGTGTCGGGCACAAAGCAAATATCGTGTTCATCAAAGAAAATCATTTTGTTTTGTAAGTGATTGTTTTTCTACAATAAACATTTTCGCTACGTCACATTATAAGTAATTTCTGTTGTTTTATTTGTCATCGTTGTAGTTTTTAAAAAGTATTTTTTAAGTATTTTTTATCTACTATTCGTAATGCGTATATATATTTTTGGTAATTTAATTTCTTAATTAAAATTACATTCTCTACACAATTGCAAAATTGTTGCAGGATATGCGTCAGTAAGAGCGGCACATTATAGGTAATTCTTGTTGTTTTATTTGTCATCGTTGTAGTTTTTAAAAGTATTATAATGATCGTGATCGTTTCATTCTGAAATGGGTTAAAAAAATATGTATAATACCTACCTCTTTTCAATGTGATTGAAAATATTTATCGGATTTTTTAATTCAGGCACGAAAGAATTTCTTAGTATAATATAATTAAATTCTATGTCACAGATGTTTGAAAAAATAAATAAATTAAAATCTTTATTTAGTTCTTTACTTATGGCGTTTCGAGTGTGCTAGTTGAGCACCACTCACTTCACCAATATGACGTCGGTTATACGGATAAAACACGAATTAGGATGATCGGTAAAAAAAGATAACTTTACACAATTATAATTGAATATATATAAAAAAAATATTTATTTATTTATTGATGCCGGTCTTGGCGCAGAGGTACAAATTGTGATTGTTAAATCGACTGGTTGTGGGTTCGATCCCCACTCGAAGATATGAAATATTTATTTACATTTATATTTTCATTTCTTCGCTCTGGTGTCGAGGCAAAGTGCGGCGTCGAGTTCCGCTACTCAACACTCAATGCCTCTAGAATTCGGTGGAAAGTGAGGAACTGAGTATCTTAACACTAGGTTCCATCTGCCTACCTTGCTGTGAGCGTGAAGCGTGTGAGGGATACAGCGTGAAGCTGATATTTTTTCCGTGAAGCTGCCATATCAAAAGTAAAAAATATTTAATGTCTTTATATGGTTCTGAATGTTCGTACGATTAAAAAAATACGAAAGTATATGTAATTTATAAATAATTTTTAGTATCTACGTCAAATCAACATGTGGTTACAAGATTCTATCTATAGCACTTAAGACATTTTTGAAATAGGGTCAAGAATTACGTCGGCAGTGCGGTAGCGTGCGTTCGGTTATTTTCGTCACACGTCGGCCAACTTCGGTTATTTTCGGAGAATTTCTGCGCCGTCAGTTCAGGCTATTTTAAAATTGGATAACACTTTGCCTTTGATGTAAAACAAATGTTGTGTACGCACACGCAATGCCATTACCTCGGAACCAGATTGGAAGTGGCAACGTTCCTTATAATATTTTTATGTTTCCCTGAAAGACTTGCCATACTTGTCAAGTGTTAAAAAGGGGCAATACTTGGAAAGTGTATATGTATGTAAAAAATGAAATAACGCATCATTCAGTCATATAATTTAATTCGTAAAATATATGAGATGCTTGGAGATAATACGTACAGTTTCAAGCTGAAACAGAAATTTCTGTATTTATTTCGTTAAACAAAGCGCAGTATATACCTACCCTTTCTATTCTCTCTGAAATGGCACAGATAAGCATTTCTCAAGTTATCTTCTAAGAAACCCTATTACCAAACTTACTTATATCAGAATAACACTTTTATCTTTGCCCTTGTTCTATGAACACATATGAACGCATAAACTCACACATGAAAATAAACATCTAGATTATATCGGTTAAAAGTGTTTACACAATACTATTTCATTTGTGTGAAACGTTATGACTTAGAGTCCGAATATTGCATCTACTGGACTATTGTTTCAAATTATAGAGATCAGTGGAAGAAAAATAATTTCATTTCATAGAGTTTATACAGAATTGTAAATTTTTTGAAAAGTAAAGGAATTGTTTCTAAATGTTTAGTCTACATAATGTCATCGTAGCGTAATTTTGTATGTATATAACTGTATATGAAATAGTCTTAGGTTTAACCTCTATTCGAGGACAATTTGTATTCCATTTCATACCTTTCTAATGTACGAAAATTGAAAAATTGGAAAATATGAAATCGGCATTTTTTAAGGCCGTCCTGGCGCAGGGGCACAGGCGTGTGACTGTACTACGACAGTTGTGGGTTCTGTTCCTACTATGGGGAATGCATTATTATGTAAGAATATTTTTATTTCTTCGCCCTATTTCACGACAAAAGCGCAGCATTGATTTCCAGAACTTAACATAGAATGCCTCGAAAATACGGCGGAAATTGGGGAATAGGGTATCTTAATACAAAGTTCCCTCTGCCTACCTTATAGTAATACAAGCGGAAGCTAGGGTGAAGCTAAAAAAAAAGAAGTTTTTTTATACTAATGAAAAAAGAACAATCACGATCATATTTTTTTCTCTTATAAATTAAGCAAAAAATATAAATATAAATATAGCGTGTCCTAAATGCTTATAACCTTTATACTATCTTACCTTGAAATATGACCTATTAAACTTAACACGTTCAATATGGCGATATAGCGTCACGCATTTTCCGCATTTTGTGAGGTAGAGAAAATATAATATATAAGTTGCTTCTTAGAATTGAACGTCCAAAATATATTTATGAGTATAATGCTGTAAAGTTGTGAAGTATAACAGCATATGAATGTAAAACGCAACATTTATGGCTTGCGGGTTCGGTTCTCACTTGGAACAAGACATTTAAAAAAAAAAATCTTTTCCCAGGTTTATTAGATATACTAGGCATAAATTTACTAGACATCCAGAGGGTGCCCTAACTAATATTTGTCCGATATTTGCTCTTTGGCATAAGGGTACGCGACACCGGTTTTTCCCCACAAAGGGAGGGAGGTTTTAAGGTCAGATGACAGTCGCTCCATATAAAAACCGCCATCCGCCGCTATAATGTACATACAGTATATAAGGCACATCGCCCTACACCTGCGATAATTGGGCATTGGATAATTGGGCGGGACCAGTGTGCTTTCCTTCAGATTACTTACCGGCCTAAGAACTATGTCGGATACAAGTGCCTTGCTATGTCTGTTCCTGGAGTGAGACCTCTCGGACGCTAGAGGAAGCGCTGGTTGGATGTCATGATGCAGGACACGAGAGCCTAGACATAAGAGAATTGTCTAATAATGGTTGAGCAGGAAGGGAGACCCTGGCAAAAGCCGGGATTAATGTCAGGAAGAAGAAGACTAGATAAAGCATGAAATTGAACTCTGCCACTCAACGCGTAGTGTCTCGAATGTGTTGCAAAGAGTGGGGAGCGGAATATTTTACACTAGGTTCCCTCTGTCTGCTCTACTATATGGGCCGATACAATGTAATAATATGGGATGTTTTAATTAGATATTATTGTTTTGTGGTTGTGACATTATGATAATACACTTGTTCTACTGCTACTATTAATTATTTTTACATGTTTTTTTCTGTTTCCTACCTATAATAAAGGGACCGCTAATTTAACGATTACCGCCTTTTATGAGTGTACAATAAAAATTATTACTATTAGTATTAGTTTCATTCGTTTTAAGTGCCTGTTAATCTGTAATGTGTTTGTGATTTAATAACGAAGATATATTGTCTTCCGTTTAATTAGTCGCGTTGGCCCCATTGGATCTCAGGGGCGTCAGTTTAAATTTTAATTCAGTAAATATTACACATACATACGATAGTATGTACTGGATCCTAGCCGTTCTACGTCTGCCATATCAGTGTTAGAGTTCATCAACCTGGCTGTATGTAGATATTTGGGGTTCAACGGACCCCACGCGAAGTTTTGGTAAGTAAAATGAATATATATTTTTTCAAAATTACATGAAAGTGTAATTTCTTTTTAAATATTTATTTGGTAAGTTTATGGATAAAAAATGGACGGCCTTTGAAGTTGTTCAAAGAAAAATTAACCACTATAATGTTTTCAAATGTATGTGGATTTAGGCACTATTAACTAAGGGTTCATTAGTTATTTGGCCAGAAATGGAATATTTTCAAAATAATAATATAAAGGGAATTGAATAAATAAAGCCTCAAAATGAATGTATTATAAATCGACGATATTTGCCAAAAATCTGCTAAAAACTGACAAGAAAAGAAAAATATACGTTCTAAATTGTAATTTTTAGTTAGGTCTCATTCTTTTAAGATTGATACAAGTAATTTTTGCGTGTTATATTACATTTTTAACGACTCGACTTACGACTTAATAAGTAAATGCTTATTAACAAAAATATTCTGTGTAATATATCCATCGTACAATTCTGTAGTCACGCAAATTATACATAAAAAATATACATGACAGTTTAAATTTTTTTTACTAAGATTACAACGAAATAACCATTTTCATTTATACATTACCATATTTGTTTTGTCACGTCGTCGTAGACCGTAATGTATGGTCACTGTGGCATAGTAGAACTGTAACCCTGAGGATAATGGATATGATTTTCATACTTATAAGTTCCCTCCTTATTTTTACCTCCTGGTTTGTCATGATAAAGAGTTGATTTCGTCACACAACAAGTAATGTCTCAAACTTGGGCGGAAAGGGGAAAATGGAATGTCTGGACACTAGGTTTCTGTATACTGTTATGTGCCAAATATATCGTCAAGTTATTAAAAATAGTTTTATTAGAGGAATGTCTTTTCATACAAGAAATAATAAGCAAAGTGATTTATGTAAGGTGTTTAAGGTTCTTATTCATTTATTAATTCATTAAAAAAGCTGAAAATAAATACCCAGTATTTACATATGAAAAATATACAATTTAATACCAGATACATATGAAATGAAAATGCTAACCACGTTTCTATGAAAATGTGTGTTTATTTACATATTATAGCAATATTCAGGGCACAGGATGTTTACTTTGGTCGGCTTGATACAAAACTATATGAAATTAGCTACTATTGTTACATATGTATAATATTCTAAGATATTACGAAATAATAATAATAGTTCTTAATATTATTTATAAAAAAAACCTAGTGTTAAGACAGTACGTTGCCAACAACATTTCTATCATCAAATGAAATGTCATCATAAATGACATAATAAAAAAAATCACTTTAAGATATACCTATAGATTAATTAAACAAAAATGTATTTGCGCTAGCAGGGTTAGCACAAAGATTTAAGTGTCAGTTCACTTACTGTTTTCCGCCCAAATGAGATATTGCGTGTTTAGCAGCGGAACTCAACGCCTCCCTTAATTAAGGTATCATAATTTCAAATTAAGGTAACACGATATCAAAATTCAAAAAAATCTCGCGTGTAAATAACGTAGTTTGGTTCCAATTTATTCACGCAAAGCCACTGTCACTGAACCTTTTGTTCAGTGTACCGAAATAACCCGAAAAATTCATATATGCCTACTAACCGCAAGAGGGTGAATACGTGGGATTTACTAAAGCAGAGGTTGGATAACTTTTCTTTATTCAGTTATCATTAATCATAATGTATTAAGTTTGAAGCCATTCGTGGCACAGTTGCCATTCATTGTGGGTTCGATTACCACTTGGGGAAATGAAATATTTATTGTTTTCATTTCCTGCTCTAGTAACGAAACAAAGCGCGCTATTGAGTTCTGCCACTCAACACGTAATATCTCCAGAATTGGACGAAAAGTGGACAAGGGAAATGTCTTAACGGGAACGAATTGTCTTAAAATTAGGTTCCCAAGTTTCCTCTGCTTACCCTACTAAGTGCGAGCTCTAGCGTAAAACAAAAAAAAACAATGTATGAATCACTGCAATACGATAAAATACTGTGACCAATGAACCTTTATTGGTTTATGCGATTCTTTTACATATTCAGTATTAATTTAAAAATCTGTAGAATCATCTACACACAATATAAATGACTAAATTGTACGCGCATAACTTCCGAACGACTGCACCAATTTGGATAATTCTTTTTTTATTGCATTGTTTTGTAAAAAAGTATTATATATTTCTAAAAATAAGATCAAATATATATATATATTTATATTTTTTTATACCCGACGTTTCAAAATGATCAATTAATGATTAATTAATCTAAATAGTAACTCAATAATTAATTTATTATATGCGACTCTCGTTTAAAATTATTGTGTAGCACTGAATAATTTGATAAGTTTATGTACTAGTTGTTTTTAACTTTCATTCTATAGTGTTCACGAACATAACCTTATATTACCAGACAGTTTTTTTTTGTGAGAATAAAGGTCGTTTAGGCATAGCGGCACAGCGTCAGACTGTTAATGCGGCGGTTGTGGGTTAAATTTTCTATCAGGGGATTCAGTTATTTCTATTTCCTTGCTTTGGTAACAAGATCGGCCGCGGTGCTGAGTTTCTCCACTCAACAAACAATGTTTTCATAATAGTGCGGAGAGTGGAGAACATATTGGTAATGTTTACTGCATTTTTAGATCATCAAAGAAAAACGGAAAATAAAAAAAAACGAATATTAATATGTTTAAATAAATCGGACGATAGAACAGAAGCCCCATATTGAGAAGCCTATAGAGTTCGAATAAAATGGCCGTTCCCTTATAGTTTAGCTTAGTGAAACTACAATTGCTTTACAATGTTTTGTTACAAAAGTTACTATTAGTTCGTGTTGCTTTTTAGGCAAGTTTGGACAGGCTTTTAATTCGAATGATTTAACAAAAAAATTATATTATTATAACATATATATAATATATAAAGTCAAAATCTATACTGCTTGATATTTGAGGCCCTTTCCATTGACATCCTCTCAAGCAGTCACGAAGTGCTTGCAAATTTTTCAGGGACAGAGTAGCCTCTTTTTCACCCATCCGGTGTTTCCCTGAAAACCAATGTGCCCTACTGGTTTTTGGATATTTTTATATTTTTACATAATTATTTAGTTGATTTTATCAGCTTCACGTTTTTTCTCGCAAAAGTTAATAGATTTTGTTTTTACAATTTATACTTTAGAGGTTTATTTTATAATTTATAAACTAAATAACTTTGTGAATATATGATAATGTTATGTATTTTGGCTTCAAAACTCTAAATTCGGAAACTCTGGTGCAATTAACGCTGAATTTCGTGCTACTTCACGTCGTCTAATTTGGATCGTTAACTTAATTTGTTAGTAAATAATTAATGAGACATCATGGTGAAGTAGAGAAATATCTGACTGAATATACGATGGTTATGGATTCGATTCCGGTTGACTGGCAAATTTCCGTTTTAAAATATTTTCGCTTCTACGAACTGCTTGTACCGTGTCTGAAAACTACTAATGCTCTACTAACTCAGAAATGACCATAAAACATTTTTTTAAATTCTTATAGTATTCTTATGTTGGTAGCGTAATAGAATATTTCATTCTTTCTTACAATGAGGTAAAGCTTATACAACACTATGGTTATTATGAGATAAGAAAAAGCATTCTCCCATAATCATATCCTATTAAGAAGTAATCGAGAAAATAATCACTTTATTTTTAATTCTATTCCGCATACTACGAGGTTTTTTTTAATTTCACGTTCTATCTCACATATAGGTAGATAAAGGGAACCTGGGGACCTAGTGTCAATATACTCCCTTCTCCCATTTATCTACGATTTCCAGACACTAACGTCAAAGTCAAATAATTTTATTCAAAATAAAAACTTATATGCTTAATTTTTTAAACGTCAAACAATTTGCCACGAGTTCACTAAAGTTAATGCCTCAGACCAGAGAAAAACCGGCGCAAGAAACTTAGCGGGACTTTTTTTTAAATCAATTGTATACAAAAACATATTTAATTATTTGCACTACACTCTACCACAAGATATATGTAATTCAAATGATCAAAGAAATAAAATAGTAGTGTAAAATTTTTAAAAGCTGCCATTTTGCATTGAGCGCCGAATCATGTCACATGGCCAGTCGAGTGTACGACGTCTCGGTTCACACTCCATTTGCCCACAAACCGACCAGCGACCTAGAAATATATAAACTTTCAAATATAAACGAATTTTGTATTCGTATGTTCTGGATATTTTATGTTATTTAGTTTTGCTTGAAATGTTGCTATGTGTTTAGGCTAAGTTGATTTGTTTTGTGTCGGTTGCGGATTCGATTCCCAACCTGAGTTCAGGTAATTAGATTAAGCGTGGCGTTGGATACTGCCACTCAAATGCAATGTCCCAAAAACTAAGCGGAAAATGAGGAATGGAGTATAATGGAGTATATAATAAAAAAATAAATTAAATCAGCTTCGTGCTGTATCCCACCCAAAGCAGGGCAGAGGGAACCTTCCTTGGAAGTTTCCTCTTCCTACCATACTTTGTGCTGGATACAGCGTGAAGCAAATTTTTTTTTTGTTTATAATATGGGTATTTGAGGTCGTACGACGACCAGTGCATAGGGATAGTGTTAGCGTAATACTGCTTATAACGAAATGACCTGGAATTCGACCGGAAAAAGAAGGACGGAGTACTTTGATTTGAGGTTCTCTCCAAAATCTAAAATCATAATCGGAACTAAAATATTTCTATTTGCTTAGTGGTCAGAGCGCTTGGAAGGTTTCGAAGAGGCGCGGGTTCAAATCCCGCTACGCTCCATTTTTCGTACGTTTCTAAAAAAATATTTTTCTTTCCTAAGCTCCCTTACGGCCTCTACATACTTCCCCATCCATGCGCTCCAGGGGGGTCCTCATGCTTTTTACGTGACTTTTCTCCAGTATCATCGATACTATGTTTTCGAAGGTCATTCGAAATCGAGATCCTACCTTCACATCTTCATATTTTATATTATATTTATATATACATATTTTATTCATTCAATCTTTTGTCACTCATTCTCTCGACGTGCCCTCCTAGAAAGCTAGCTCTTTACGTATGTACCTATATCAATCGTATAAATACTTTCAAAGAGATCTAAGTATAATTACTTACAACTGCGATTGTATTGTATAAAAGTGGAACTTCATTACCTGTAATAAGAAATAATAAATATTAAAATTTATATTTTACAAGGTAATAGAGGCCGTCAATAAAAGGAATTGTGGCCGTCGTGGCCCAGAGGCACAAGGGTGTGACTGTAACGCGACGGTTGTAAGCTCGATTCCCACTCGAGGAAATAATTATTTAAATTTATATTTCTATGTCGTCGCTCTGGTGTCGAGACAAAGAGTGGCGTTGAGTTCCTCTACTTAATATGCAATGCCTCCAAAATTCGGCGGAAAGTGGGGAACGGAGTGTCTTAACACTAGGTTCCCTCTGCCTACCTTGCTGTGTGCGGGAAGTGAAGCTGATAAAATAGATTTACATAAAAAAATTTGCCTCCAGAAACACACAACAAATTGTTAAAGACTATAAATTAAACAGTATTTGGCTCGATATTCATTCGAAGAAATGATTTATTATTTCAGCGTAGCAGGGTAGCCAGAGGGAACCTAGGGTTTGAAATAAGACAATATGTGTATCAAGAAGAGTATAAGTTTATTCTTTGTTTTGGCTTTTTCACCAATCACCAGAATGAGAAAATGGAAATAAATCTATTGAATATGGATATAAATCTAAATGGCTATGTGAGAAAAATGTTACAGCCATCAATAAACTATAATTTATTTATTTTAGTTTAATAATCCGTAATTGAACGTTGAACTTTAAATAAAAAGAAACAATTCTAAAAATTGAATTCAATGGGTATTTAAATTTATAGCAAGCTGTTTCCATCATATTAGTATTTTTTTGTTTCACCTAAAATACAAAGCCACGCTTATACGCTTAAAAAGTCGATACTAAATAACGTGAAAAATAAAGCGATTACCGCTTACGCTATGAGGTGTGAAGCGAAAATGTATGTGCCGGCTATATCTCGCGCAACAGCTTTGTACCACACGTTTATCAGTTTCCACATTATTGACTTTGAATTTCATATAGGATTTTCATTTATTGAATTTTTTTTGTAGTAATTACTTGAGAGGACGCCACGGTTGTGGATTCGATTTCCACGGAAACAAATTATGATATTTTCTCGTCGCTCAGCACATCAAAAAAAGGATGACGCTGAGTTCAACTGAGTTCAATGAGAAAACCTAGGCCTTTCTCTCTTTCCACCAAATTTCGGAAACTTGTGCTGAGTGACTCAACTTAAGGCCTTCTCTTATCAAATCGAGAAAATGAAAATAATTTAATCCTTCGAGTGGGAATTGAAATCACAACTATTGCGTTTACAGTCAGCCACTGTGCCGCTGCGCCATTAGGGCCTAATGGCTTAATAATAACAAAAATCGAATAATATATTTTTCACATTGATAATGTTAAATAAATTCCATAAACAAGAACAGAGAAAAAAGGATCGTAAAACGCTTCCGCCATATCAGCTGTAATTAGATCGACATCCAAAATAAGCGTTTCATCTTGTAGCCATAAAAATAAATTGAAATGTCAGATATCTGTGCTAAATTGACGTTGGTTTTGCGATTGTCTCTTTTCTATAATCGTGTGTTATCAGTGAAATGATAAGGAATTGGTGTGGTTTATCAATTTATTGGCAGCTCTTTTTTTGCGTAGCAGACGAGGTAGAATGTACATAGTGTTAAAAAATTCCGTTTCCTACGTTCCATTTTTTTAGAGTATTGCATGTTAAGTTGCGGAACTTAACGCAGCGCTTTGTCTACCAGAGCGGGATCAATCAGACCATTGGTTTTACTTTTAATGTTTAATATATGTACAGATATTATTTTTTTATAAGGAGTAGCTATATTTATATAACTCGTCATTATTTCAAGAGGAACACTCCTTATGCTTTACCACAAAATATAGCAAAACATGAGATTATAATAAATGTATGCTCAATAAATGTATGCTCAATAAATAAATGAGTTATTTTATAAAAATGCTTAGTATTTGTACTAGTTTTAGATTTTTTTAAATATTTAAACTTGATATATCAAGAAATTATTTTTTATATTATAGGTTATGTTATGTTATCAACTGTCGTGATTTCTTCGAATATTTCACAACAAGTTCTAGGCCAACTTTTATAAGTAAGGCTCCTAGAACTAATTTAGGCCTCAATGCATCTTTAAATAGAATTTTACGATTATATAATCTCATTTCAAATGGTAAAGAGGAGCTAGATGTTTTTAATTTCTCTGGAAAAATATTCAAAGAAAAACTCAAATGTATTTTTGAAAATTAGCTATTTAGTGTTTGATTATTTTTTTTTTATATTATACACGTTTAATTAATTTTACTAGTATAATATAATTAAAGAGGTGAATTGCTTAAAGTTTTTAACAAGATTTACTATTTATTTTTTTAAAGTGTTTTTGTTTTAACTATTTAATTTTTTCCTTTTTTTTTATACTCAGTAAATTATTTTTTATTAGTTTTAATATTTTATGCAATTTGTCTTAAAAATCTCGTTTTTACCTTTTTTTATTGCAACTAAGTTAATTTTTTTTTTACTATAATATTTTTACAGTAATATTGGTTTTATTTTTTTAATGTTTTTAAATATAATATAAGTAAAAGTTTACTCTCCTTAACATTTTTATTTTTACGCAAATGTTTATTGTTTTACTTTTTTTTTACTTTACTTTATTTTTAATATTATAGAATAATGTAAGTTTTGGAACAAATCTATGTATTCCATGTTAAGTTAGCCTTTAAGTGTAGTATATATTGTACAATAAAATGTTCTATACTAGCTATGCACAAAAGTTATGTACGAAAGATAAAATACACTGTATATTATGTTGGTTTCCTATTAAATAAATAAATAAATAAACAACAAATCGACAAAATTTTGACTTGGTTTTGATAAGGCTTTCTATTTGAGAATTATTTACAGCAGCCTATATCAAAATATTTAAACAACTATCCATTGTTTAGAGACAGTACTATGTTTCCGTTACCCTATGAAATGTGTATACGCAATAGCTTTAAAATTGCAAAAAAATAGCGAGAATAAAAAATTAATTCATCGCCCCGACTGGGAATCGAACCCATATCCGTCGAGTTTACAGTCAAACTCTCTAGGACTCTGCGTCACTTTTATTTATAAAGTAATCCCTAATATATATTTCTTCTTGAAGAAATATATTGAAACAAATTCACGGGCATGTGCTAGTGTGAAATATACAGAAATGGAAAATGAATAAGAGGCGAATTTAATAATGTAAAGAAATTACATAAAACCAAATACACCCGATGAAGGGAGGATAAAATACCTTCGCTTTAACGTCGAATTCGTTTTGTGCTCGAAGAAATGAGACGTTTTTGTTATACGCTTTGTCATTTACTCATATTTGAGTGAACGTTGAAATTTTGTAGGTAATTCGTGTATTTTATTAAGGTTCCGTAACCAAAGGGCAAAACGGAATCCTATTACTAAAACTTCGCTGTCCGTCCATCCGTTTGTTTGTCCGTCTGTCACCAGGCAGAACCATAACCATCATCATCATCATCATCATCATCATCATCATGGTAGAACCATCTCATGAACCGTGATAGATAAACAGTTTTTATACATGACGGGCTCTAAATATCAAAAGTGAAAAATTGCAAATTTCTTTATTGCTATTTTCAACTACTTACAAGGGTAGTTTTCGATTATATACACGTTTAATCAAGACATAAATAAATTTTTTTTTAAAGATTGAAAAATTCTCATCAAAACTAAACTTCTTAGAAGTTAAAAAGGACAATAAAACACCTAGAGGGTTTCATCGATGTATTTTTTATTTCTAATATAACAATAAACATAAAAAAATAAAATTAAATGGATATTTAGTTAAGTATATTTAAGGGGTCCATATAACAAACGTGTTTTTTTGCCGTTTTTATATATAACGGCATGGAACCTTTCGTGCGCGGGTCCGATTCGTGCTTGGCTGGTTTTATTATAATACTAATGGAAGAAATAAGCTCATCTTTTAAGGTTCTTTTTATGATTGGTATGTAAAGTTGCTTAACAATTTAAAATGTTGTATGACTGGAGCTTAATATGAAATACCAACATAACGATTGAGGTTTTGTTTTACATTCGGCGTGTGTGTGCATGTGTTATTTCTGTTTCCCATTCGGCGGCATGTATTATTTATATTTTCCTTTTTGGTAAGACAAAGCGCGGCGTTGAATTACATCTTGAATGGTGAAATTCAACGCCGCGTAATGGCTCTTTTGGTGTAAAATGGCGGCTGTCTTGATACAGTCTTCTCTATCTACCCTGCCATAAACGGGAGCGTGCGTGCAGCGTGGAGTAGAAGAAATATATTTAAACCCTTTACATGACATGGGGATTACTTGAAGAAGTTTTGTACAAGAACATTTTTTATGCATTTCTAAAATACATGTATTATAGTTATTTATAAAAAGCCAGTCAGCTAGCGTGGCCAGTCGTGGCACAGGGGCACACATTGTGACTGTAAAGGGGGACAGGTTGTGGGTTCGATATCCACTCGAAAAAATGAAATATTTAATATTTTCATTATGTCGATCTGGTGTCGAAGCAATGCGCGGCGTTGTGTTCGGCCACTCAACACGCAATGCTACCAAAATTCGGCGGAAAATGGGCAACGGAGTCTTAACATAAGGTTCCCTCTGTGAAAAGACTTATCGAAGATTTTACATTAGTTTTACCGTATCCAATTACACACTAACGAAGCAACATTGAGATATATTATCAAAATGATATAAATATGGGAGGTTAGTGAGATGAAAGCTCTTAGCTGTCAGCCTCTACCCAACTCGTTAGACCGAATAATTAACGTAGCACCCGTCTCTCGTAAGTGCGAATCGTTAATATTAAATAGCTTCGGTATTCCGTAGAGTCTATTTTTAGAGAGTTTTTACGATATATGTATATATAGTGTTGCTTGATAGAGGGAAGGACTTTTTTTGTAAAAGTTTATTAATGGCTTTTATTGCGGCGTTGAGTTCCCCAACACTCAATGCCTCGAAAATTCGGCGGAAAGTTGAAAACAGAGCCTCTGGTCACTAGGTTCCCTCTGCTTATCTTGCCATAATATGCTGAATACAGCGTGAAGCTGAGAAAAAAAAACAAACCGATTCGTTCAACAACAAAAAAATTCTGCGCGTATGAAAAATAAAAATTCTGTATATTTTAAAAACATAGAGCGAATTTGTGTTAGAAGCAGCGCGCTCTTCTGTACACGGTTCAATGAATCGATTTAAACTTGCTGTAACTCCAAACTGGTTGTCAAAGGCAATGAATGAACACTTGTTGGTAACGAACGTCCAACAGCTTCAATATTTCATAGAAAAATTCTTTTTTTTTTTTGTACATCACATATTTTAAAATGGTTATCGGGTTTTACATTAATAATCTAAAAAAAGCTACACGCTGTAACAGGGATTACTTAGTGTTAAGACACTCCGTTTTCCATTAACCAACCCAATTTTCGAGGCATTGCGTATTGTGGAGGGGAATTCAACTTTGCACACACAATACCTCTAGAATTCAACAGAATATAAGTGCCTTATCACTAGGTTTCCTAGGTCCCGTTTTCCTGCCCAGCTGTGTACGGGACACAGCTTGGACAAAAAATACATAATATTCGGGTTCGATCTCTGTTCAAAAAACGAAAATGAAAAAAAAAAAAACGGAAACCTTTTTAATAAATGCATACATACATCCATTTGAAATTTGTCCGGATAAAATTAAATACAACGACAAATTGTTTTATATTTATATATATANTTTTACAGTTTTATACGTTTCTAAAAAAATACTTGCTTTATATAATATATAATATTTTTTATTATGTTAAAGTTATTTCAAATTGTGGTAACAAAAATTACCAAATCTTCCAATTTCCATGTTAATATTAATTAAGAAACAAAGTTGCAAACTAACTTTGTATCTAAGTTTAGCAAGTAAATAAAACTTTAATGGTTCAGCATTCAGACATTTATAAATTAATTAAGAGAGTATAAATCTATGTCGAAGTTTAAAAGCTTAGAGATTGCTTAAGTTGATTATGAAGAGCTTCCTTGGAATTTTAATGACATTGTAGCGCCCCCGAGTGTACGGGCTTTATTTTGTATATTGTAATTTTTTAAGTATATTAATTATCTTTATTGATATAAAATAAAATAAAAGAAAAGAGAAAGTAAAATTAGGTTTAGTAAGTTTGTGTTCTTTCTTAAAATATAATGGATTTCAATATAAACAGTAATACAAAAAAATGTATGATCAATTTATCAAAATCTTGACTTGATAGGACTATCTATATGCATGCAATATTCTGCAGTTGAATTTATTTTATGTTTTTTTAAAAATACCTATTTAAATAAAGTAATATTACCTTTGAAGGGTATAGTTTTCTATTTGTAAGTTTTAAATATAAAATAATTTCGTTATTTATGCCTGTCAAAATCTGTATATTTTTCGTGGAGCCAAATTATTATAAGTTCTTCTATTTTTTTCCAAATTTCCGAATAATTAATAAATTAACTATAATAAATAAGTAAATTATAATTAAACTATAGTCGATCTTTATAGAAAATTCTTTATAGAAAAATGTTTTAAAATTTAACATTTTTCTATAAAGAATTTCAATTGACAACTGTCGCACAATACAACATTTTTAAAAACAATTATATTTAAAATAAGCCTACAAAATAAAGTGTAAAAAGGAATACCTCTACGCTATCATCTGACGTGCTACGAGTACGTGACGTCACTTATAAAGTTATCGCCTACGAGGCCTCGCTACGAGCGCTACGGCATTTGTAGTCTAAGTGACGGATGTGGAATGTGTAGCTTTATTTTTATTTTTGTTGTCTGTAGAAATATAATCTACAAGTATATATTTCTGTGATATTATTTTAGTTTCTGTAGATGTTTTTTTAGATATTGCTGTAGTATATATAGTATAATACAGCGGAGATATGTTACAACTTAAAATTAAATTAAATTAAATCAACTCCATGCTGTATCCCGCACACAGCAGGGTAGGCAGAGGGAACCTTGTGTTAAGACACTTTGTTCTTCACTCTCCGCCGAGTTCTGAACGCATTGCGTATTGAGTGGCGGAACTCAACGCCGCGCTTTGCCTTGACACTAGAGCGAAAAAATGAAAATATAAAAGTAAAAAATATTTCATTTCCTCTAGTGGGGATCGAACTTACAACTAGTCGGTTTTACAGTCAAACTTTGTGCCCCTGCGCCGAGACTGGCCTTTTTTACTTTCACATTGTATCCCGCATACAACAGTACGGAAAGAGATCCTAGTGTTACGACACTCCGTTTTATGAGACACTGAGTGGCAAAATTCTTTATTATATTTTTTCAAATATCGCAGTATTGATAAATGTAGTGGGTTTAAAAAATAGTATGCAAATACTTTTTCACCTTTTATAACCGATATTGTTCTTTCCGTGGTCCCTAGGTAAATTATCGAAAGTGAAACATCGCATATCTTTTTTTCCCTTTTAAATTAAGAAAGGTAATTTTAATGATAATTTTTTCCAAAATTTTAAGAATATAGTTTTTATGCGTTTTTGAAACGTTTTTGTTATCGAAAACTACCCTTGTTAATAGTTCAAAACAATATAAAAAGAAGTTGTAAATTTTTCATTTTCGATATTAAACCTAAGGATTGCCGATTTCTTAGTGATTAGTTTGGCAAATTGTGTTTTTTTCTCTCAGGCCTTAATTCTGAACTAAATATCGACACTAATAGAAAATCTACTGATTCCATAATAATAGCTAAAAAATCCTGAGTCTAAAGTGAGACAGACAGTTAGCATTCACTACCAAAATATTTTTTACCTAGTTTTTTGAAATTTTCTTTAAATTAAAAAAGTAAGATCTTGAAAATTTTAGCAATCGTGCTCAAGACTATAACTACTATCGCCTGAATAACATTTAAAGGCTTAATGTCATTGGACACGACACGTTATTGTGCAGAATATTGTTCCTATAAAGTAATATAGCAGCTGTTGTTAGCACTTTCACGTCTTTATAGTGCTATTTAAGTATACATATGAAATATATGGATTTTCATTAATAATAGATTTTAGCCAGGCGTAGAGTTCTGCCACTTAACACGTATTACCTTTAGAATTCGCCGGAAAGTAGGGAGCGGAAGGGTCTTAATGGGAATAAATCTTAACATTAGGTTCCTAGGTTCCCTCTTCCTACCTGCTATGTGCAGGATACAGCGTAAAGCCAATAAAAACTAAAATCCGAGTTTGATAATTGTATACTTACTTACAGTTTTACGTAGACAATTCAATAATATCGTATCATCGAGTTGGTCTGATGTTACCAGGATCTATATAGTGAACCTTTTTAGAGGTTTTACACTTTACTTACTTTTCTTATATAAAGCCGTATGACATATATCTTAGTCAATATAATTACACAACATGTACATGTCGTAGGGCCGTATAGTGAAAAATATATGCGAGAGTAAACATGTAAACTATATAGAACTATTGTAAACTAGTATTTATCTGTATTTCTGCAACAAAACAGAAAAACTATCAACACCTTCGTTACAAAGTTTTCTTTGTTACGAAAGTATTTCTATTATTTTTAATAGATTTGTTGATATGTCAAACTCAGGTGAAACTGGTACCTTTTATATGAAATAATTATTTTGTTCCAACATTGAGCTTTCCTATTTTGAAATGTGCTTTTAATTTTCCACGTTCAAATATTGTGTATTTTGTTGTAATCGAGCTAAAACTAACGATTTAACTGTAGACGTAAATTTATATTTCCATTTCTTCGCTTTGGTGTCGAGGCTAAGCGCGGCGTTGAGTTCTGCCACTCAACACGCAATGCCTCCAGAAAGTGGGGAAAGAAGTGTCTTAACACTAAGTTCCCTCTGCCTACCCTGCTGTGTGCGGGATACAGCGTGAAACTGATTTAATTTAATTTTAACTGTAGACGTTATAGTATCTTGTAAGTAAAAAAAAAAGGTAAGAACGCACGAAAAAATATGACTCATTGTCACGTTCCACCTGAGTCAAGAGTGCAAGCGAGAGCGCGGAACAAGCGAACAGGGATGACGCCGGGGTGACGTTGATGATGAAATATTATACAAAGGTCCATCGGGCTAAAGAACAGAATATGTCAAAACGAGTCTGATGTTTTACTTATAGATATGTCAGGATTTTTTTGTCCCAGCTTCAAATTCCATCGTCAGACCAGCTCAATCCCAAGTTTGATGATGTTAAATGAATTATATGTATAATATGAGGTAGGCGGAAGGAACCTAGTGTTAAATGTTCCCCATACTCCGCCTATTTTCGAGACATTGCGTGTTAAGTCTAAACTTGACACCGCGTTTTGTATTATTACCGAAGCGAGTAAATGAAAGTAATACACTACCGAATGGGAATCAAACCCACGCAAATATAAGAAGTTTCATCTTATACATTGTATAAGATGAAACTTCTTATATTTTACTATAATACATAAATGGTTACAGGTCGACTTAATAAATACATATAAAAATTTCGAAATATATGACTAACAAACTAACAAGAAAAAAATTCTAGATGTAGATATTGTTTTATCTTTACTTTGTATCCCATATATAGCAGGGTATGAGGAACATGATATTTATGATAATTGATATTTTTTTTTTAAATTCCATATTAAATTTCGGATCTCAACGCCGCACTGGGGCTTGTTACCAGAGCAAGATAATAGAAATATCGAGGTAACTGATTCAATAAATTTAAAATTTATTAGGCCCTCTCGACACTTACAACGAAGCGCGCTATTATTTAGTTAACCTAATTTACTCGAGTAATAGGTAATAATGGCGGGTTAATGAGAGCTCTTCACAAATTGCAATTTTGGTTAAGCGTTAATATAGTGCGGATAATATGATTTTCTTTCATAATAATAGGATGCCATCAGCTTGGCTTAAGTAATATTTGATTCTAATATTATTGCGCGATATTGCATTATATCGGTCAATACAAAATGCCTTAAAAAATCCGCGAAAAATAAGGTACCTAACCGTAACATTAGGTTCCCTCTACCTACCTTGCTATATATGAGATACAGCGTAAAACTAAAATAAAACAATTGGAATGATTCAATGTGATTGCGAGTTATAGTCACATTTGGGGATATATTTTATGCTTAGTAATAAGAATTTTCTTGGTCTAGTAAGAGAAATGGGACGTCGGTGGTAACACGTGGAGACCAACGTGCCAGAAATTATGACAACATTTGAAGAAAAATTTAGTCATACGAAAAAGTAAAAAACTTACATTTAAGTAAATCAAATCAAAAAGGCCAGTCGTGGCGTAGGGGCACAAAGTGTGACTAATGACGATTGGTTGTGGGTTCGATCCCCGTTCGAAGAAATGTATTATTTATTTAAATTTATTTATATTCTCATTCCTTCGCTCTAGGCAAAGCGCGGCGTTAAGTTCCGCCACTCAACAAACAATGCCACCAAATTTTCCCTCTGCCTACCACTCACAACAGTGTGGGATACAGCGATTTAATTTAAACTTCCATGAACATGAACACAAGTGATGTTTTAAACATCATGCTGTATGAAGCATTAGCTGGGTAGGTAAAAGGAACCTAATGTTAAGACATTCTGTTCCCCATTTACCGTCCAATTTTCAAGATAATGCTTGATCAACGGCGGAACTCAACGTCGTAATATATCTTCCTCTAGCGAGAAAATGGATATAATTCGTTCTGCTGGTGAAGATAGTACCCATAGCCATAACATTACGCTTAAAGTAATATTTAGTTTGAAATATTAACTTGTAAGCGTGTTAATTTACTCACAGCAGACAGGCCGACGGCAACAGTTGCTAACTATTCACTTAAACTATGTACATAATAGTTAATTTCATAACAAAATACAGATATTTAGAATATGCTATATTCATATAAGATGTGTAAAGGATGCAGTGTCTGACAAATCAATGTTAGGCGAACCAACAAATCAGACACAAAATCCAGCT
>JAAIXJ010000050.1:715467-800010 GCA_013403705.1 Heliconius hermathena | reverse complement strand
ATATTATTAAATAGCGTAGTTCACAAAAACCGCTATAAATTCATTTCCTGGACAGAATCGAACCCACAACTTGTCGCGTTTTCAGTCACATGCTTGTGTCCTTGCGCCACATTGAATACCTATATGCATATATCTTTAAAAATACATATTTTTATGACTTTATTTTATTTTATGAAAAAATAATATTAAAAAAAAATCTACAATAAAACTAAAAAAAGGCGTAAAATAAATAAATTTTAACCTATTCCTATCAATGATGCCTCACAAAACAATTGAGAAAACGCCAACCAAGTTCGACCGCCTCACTAACTTCTTAGTTCTAGTGAACAATTTTCCGAACATTCCAAGTTCCTCTAACTATTTGGGACGTATTATTTTGCTCGATATGAATTTTCAATATAAAATTTAAACGTGCTTTTGCTAGTTCGAATACGAATTAAAACCTAAATAGATCAAGTTTATTATAATATAATATACTTCCAAGCACGTGCACTGAGCTTCTTAAGTATGTATGTATGTATGAATGTTTGTATGTATGTATGTATGTACGAGTATATCCACATAATTCTCGGAAACTAAAAATCATATTATCTTTTTTGTGCTAAGGGAACTGCCCATTCATTAAAATCGATCTAGTGAGTTTTGAGATGTGAGTCCATACATCTGTATGGACTCACATCTGTATGGACTCACATCTCAAAACCATACATACATATAATCGTGGGTATTTTTTCTTTTTAGCTTCACACCGTGCGCCGCACTAAAGACATAATGTTAAGGCGCTCCGTTCTCCGTGGACTGTTTAATGTTCAGAGATCAACGCCGCGCTGTCTCTTATTACCCAGAGTGCAAAAAAAGATGTAAATAATTCTTCTAATTGGGAATCAAACACACAACCGTTGCGTTTACAGTTAGATGTGCACCGACGCGCCACGACGGCTTTATTTTATTTACAAACAACAATTTTAGACAAGTACAATATCAAGTATAATCTAATATCTAGTTCAACAACATGTTATAGTACTAGCGCAGTAGTTCCTTGAGTTTCAAACCACGCGCTGAGCATGAGGCGAGTGTATGCTGTCCGAACAAATTGGACGACGGAAGCTTTCATTATATAACGTAGTACAATTTTCTTTAGATTGCATTGTTATAAAAACAGATGAAAATTTTTATTTAGGAATTACGCCAATAAAAGAAAAGTAGATTTGATTCAGTGTACCGTTGTTAGCATGATCGGCCTCGACACGTGTTTTATAGTTGTTGACAAAAAAACATGATTTTTTTCGAGCACTTTATTATACAAATATGTCATATTTCAGGTTTTTAAAAATATTAATATGATCTGTTTTATTTTTTGTTTTATTTTCTTATGTGTTTAAGGTACAATTAAACAAAAAGGTAATTTACATAAAAAAATGTACGTATCGTTCAATATATCGTATCTTCAATACGTGAAGGTAAAATAAAATTTATTTTAATGATTTTTGTCACAAGTAGGTAATATATATTCGGAAATATATCGAATACCAAACATTCGGCGAGCGCTCAGATACCTAAGGGACCCAATTTAATGTTACAGTTACAGTACTCTTTGGAAAGATTTAATTATAGTTGAAAAATGGGTCCCGATTAATCCTTGAATCCTTGATCCTTTTATCTTGAATAGAATTTATTTATTTTTTGATATTCCTTTCGATTATAAAACTCTTTCGAAAGTAGTTCAGTATTATATTTATCAACATTTTAAATTACTAGGCTCATTTTTCTTTTTGAGAATTATACGAAATATTACTAAAAATGTATGAATTGAAAATCGGTAACCTTAATATATTTTTATTAAGGTTACCGATTCTTAAAAAATTTTTTCATCTAAATAAAGTAGTACCTACCACATCAGCATTTTTTTGGCTAAAATTTCGCCACGGCGATCTTATCTAAAAATACTACAATTTAACATAATAGGGTTAACAAACGCTCAGTAAAACAGGCACGTCCATTGGAACACAACGGGACGATATAAACGGCACTTGTAAACGTTTGTAGGCGGCTATGATAAAATTTTATTATATAAGTACGTTTTATATACCGAAATCTCAAGTATTGTTACAAAATTTATAGTTTTAAGTTAAAAAATATTGTAATTTAAATAAATTTACCATGAAATCTAAATCAAAGATTAAATAGATTAAAAAATTGTACTAAGTTTCAAGTAAAACATTAGTAAGTAAACCCATTTCAAATTTTTTTGGCTATTTGGAGATAGGCAGAGGCATAGTCTATTTAGTTATTTATTTTCGTTTCCCCGCTCTGGCAAAGCGCGGCGTTGAGTTCCGCCGGTACCTGAGGATCGGTGTATCTTAACACTATGTTCTCTTTATTTATCCTACTATGCGAGACAAGATGTGAAGTTGCAAAACTCAGCAAGTTACATAAGATCCATAGCGGCTCGGAATACGTCCTGCAATACAAATCTTGTTTATCTTAAATATATGTCTATATACATTAAATGTTGTACGTAAAAAATAAATAAAATTAAAAGAAACTGATTTCTCTATCAACTGTTCTACATCAACGCAAGGCCGCATGAAAAAAGACATCTACAACAACACCAATTACAACACACAGCAGCTATTATATAAAAAAAACGGGAAAAAATAAAAACAAAATACCTACCGACACAAAAAACAAACAACTTAGCAAAGTAATTTAAGAATTTTCCCTAAGAAATTGCCCATAAAGCCACGATCGGAAGTGAGATAACATTTTTATTAAAAATACTCTTCGACGTCATATGCAAATTTTATTGGTTCAATTTGTACAAGAGGCACCGCAATATCGAGCAGTGCGCGACTGCGATGTAATTATACGCTTTGATTCTATACATTTTTTTATTAATATGTATATGTGAGAAGAAATCGAAAGTATAGTGAGTTCGAATCCATATCTAAAGTATATTTACGTACATACATCATATCAGTTTTCGCTGTCTAGTAAAACATTACAGTATTTACTTTAAAATTTTCATGGCATTGTTTTTAATATGGACAAAAAGTGGAGAGTACTAACACTACCACTAGGTACACTAACACTACACTAATACTAGGTTTCATATGTATATAAAGAATAAGGAATAATGTGTATAAGAACCAGGACAGGGATATAAAGAAGAAGAGGAGATTAAAGATATTTCAATGAAAAGACATTTTTTTCCGTGTTTAGTGTCGTTATTGGCAAAATTTCTCTTTATCGTAATGGTCCAATGTTGTATATAGAAAGAGCTACTCATATATTATAAGCAAATTAATAACCAAAACGAAAGACTTCATACTCACGATCCATTACGCAAATCTAACTACCCATATACACTGTTTACCTTCAACGCTTCTCAAGCGTACGATTTGAATGCAAACAAACAAACAAACCGATTGATAGCTAACAATATTTAATCTCAGTGATACGAGTACATCAAAATAAATTGGGAAATCGTATCGAGGCCAAATATAAATAACTATATGTATACATATAATAGGTACATCAAACAAATTTAAAATATCGTAGTGTTTATTTAAAGATTAAAGAAATATAATATCTAAAAGATCATCGATAATAGTCTAGACGATTTTGATATTATTAGTGAAAATGTAGGATAGGATACTTCTCCAAATTTTGGCTCTAGTATGTTTTCATTCATAGAAAGTCCACCATTCCAAATTTGAACCCGCGTTTCTTCTAAGAAAATGTCCAAGTTTTCTTTCCAACGACGAACCTATCGATGTAGTTCGATAAGAAAGACGATGACGTTTTTTTTAATGAAAAAAGACAAGGCACACGAGCGTACGGGTCACCTGATAGTACCTAAGTGACCACCGCCGCCCACGACCCAGGGTAACACCAGAGGAGCTACAGGTGAGTTGCCGGCCTTTTAAGTGGAGATAGACTTGCTTAGATACTCATGTCGTATAGACCTGGAATTTGAGACGTACTTAGAGTCGAACCGATCAAACAGATAGATAACGCACAGCGAGGAGGCGTCTCTACGCAAGGCCAAAGTGTCAAGCCTTTCACAGATCATTGAATCCCCAACGATTCGAACGCCACTACACACAGCGACAGCGACTGTGATGCTGCGTCCAGTGGTTTTACTGGGGCCAGCTGGCGATCCACTTGCATAAATTCTCGGGAAGTGTAATGTACATGACATGACATGGCACAATGACATGCCACATTCGATCAAAGTTCACCATGTCAAAACTAACTACCAGGTCCTCTCCTTTGCTTTCGATAGACGTAGCCCAGCGGTGGATCATTTTGATATGAATCTAAATATTTTTCAATTTATAGTGTGATTAACACTTAAAAAGTTAAATATTATTGAAAAACAGATAAGGAATATTCTTTTGCATAATAAAATCATTTATTCTAGTGACATGTCACTCCTTTTTCTTTTTTCCGATTATATTGTCGATTGCGTCAAATGGTCCTACGTCATCAAGAAAATACTTATAAAAATATATACAAAACACAACAACATAACGTAGAAAGGTATAGCGTCCTTGAGTTCCGCCACTAAAGACATATCTCGAAAATTGCGCGGAAAATAGGGAACGGAGGGTCTCAACACTAGGTTCCTTAAGTTCCTGTTATATGCATGCGGGATACAGCGTGAAGCTAAAAGAATATTATTTAGAAAATTATTTACTCCGAATATATATAGGTACATAGATACAACAATAATATCTAAAAGTAAAATTCAGTTCCAAACGTACAGAGTTCAGCAGTTTCAACTGTGATCTCAAACTTAGCGTTTGGTTTAGATGCGATAAACTTTATCTTGCGGTACAGTTAAAGCTGTTTAGTCCAAACGGTCGGTATTTAAAGCGGCTATGTAAATTATATAGGATGTTCGTTATTCATATAACTGTGTTTAGTTGAGTGCGATTATTTCGGGAACTACTTTTTAATTCAAAAATTATTGTTGGTTTCTATAACTCATTTATTGGTGAAGGCTATAATATAGCCTATATTCAACTACGCAACAGATATTAATGCAGTTTTCGTTATTCAAAAAGTAAGAAGACTATGTACGATGTACATACATACATACATGTTATATATATAAGTGTTGTCCTGCACTCGAAGCCACGAGCGAAACACTAATTTATATATATACATACATATAAAACAGTTGCTAACAGTTCAACAATGTATCTACTATAGAGTTGTTGAACTGAAAAGTTAGTGTACGGCAGCGATCCAGAACTTCACATCTGGTCTGGATGCCGTGATAAATGGTAATATGCGGCTTGGTTAACGCGATGGAGTTATATTTAAATATTTAAGGACGACCTTTTGCCAGTGATTGCTTTTGCGAAAAATATTTTTTTATTAGCTTCACGCTGTATCCCGTATATAGCAGATAAAGAAAACTTAGTTTTAAGACGATGAAAGGTGAAAGAAAATAATTCTTAAACCCGAATGGGGAAACAACCCAAGACCATCGCGGTGAATAGCGTTATTCCGATGCGGTACAAATGGGCATTGATTCTTTAAAAAAAAAGTAAGAAAAAAATAACACGAAGAAAAAATAGTAATTAAAAAATGAATAATAAAAGTCAAGTCAATGTATGAACACAATACTTTCCCTAGATGATTTTAAAAAGAAATTCTCCACTCTTCGTATAATATTTCCTTTCATTTGCAACGATCACAAACAGACATTATAATTTACTTGTTGAATAGGACAATAGTGGCCGTGCGGTCTGCTCTGGGAAAATTTCAATATACCTAAATTGTACTGTTTTTTTAATTTCACGCTGTATCCCGCACATAAAGGTGTAGGCAGAGGGAACTTGGGAACCTAGTGTTAAAACTAGCCCAGTCTATCCATTCTCCATTTTCCGCCAAATTCTGGAGGCATTCCGTGTTGAGTGGCGGCACTCAACGCCGCGCTTTGCCTTGTTATCAGAGCAATGAAAATATAAAATATTTCTTGTGCTGAAGCGGAATCGAATCTTATATAACGAATATTTTCTTCAATCTAAGCTAACCTCTACTTTTTTTAGCTATGTTACAATTTTAAATTGTTGGTTTTCAATTAGTGTATTATATATGTATACATACAAATGCCACGTTAAAAGGGTGAGAATAATAGACAGGCCCATTTGTTTAATATAAAAAAATAAATAGATAGAACAAAAAAAATGTGTTTTAAATATTTCTGACAGTATGTCGCTAGTCTGGTCTGAAGGGAAGCGGCTTAAAGGAGAATGGAATGTCTTAACAGTAGGTTCCCATTCCATTCCCGCTAATTAATTACTATATAAATATTCTTTATTCAATTAAGCCATTACAAGTTACAAAAAGTGACAACAATGTCAGTTCTACAGAAAGAACTACTTGTGGTAGTAATCTTAAGTATTTATAAATAAATCTTTCTAAATATAATGTACAGAAAAATAGACGTATGTTTAAAATCAACAAATCTCTATAAAACAAAAAAAAACACATTATATATAAAACAAAAAAAAACACGTTAAAGAGAACGAATGAAATTCCAAACATCGTTCCAAACAAAAATGTGTCAGTTGGCGGTCACTCGAGAGTCCCCAAGTATTTTGAATACATTCAAAATAACAAGGTAACCAAAGTAAAGCAAAAAAAAAGAAACATACGTTAAGACGACGCCAGATCAAAGAACACGCGGTCAGTAGCTAACGTGTAGGGTTAGAAGAAAACTTTAATTAAATCAACGCATATAGTTGAAAAAAAAATTTGTGTTAAGACACTTCATTCTTAATTTTTCGTCTAATACAATGTCCTCTAGTATTGTATATTTGATGTCACAATATAATTGAACGAAAATATGATTTGAAGAAAAAATGTTATTTATTGTGTATACTATGTAAAGTATAAATAGAATTTTAAAAAATATAAAAAAAATAGACTAACTTGAAAGTTAAATTTGTACTTTAACTGAATGCAAGCAAATTATTCGTTTATATTATATAACTATAATAAAAACATGTTTTGTGTACAAATATAAATCGTTTAGGTCTTCGTCACTAGTAGTAAATAAACAAAATAATTCTAATTTACTCCAGCTCGAACAAGCTCTCCCTTCTTCAGGCTAGCTCGATGTTAGTATATATTATTTATTATGATGAGATGACCAGATTATGATTATTAAAGTATAAGTATAAGATCATGACAAACTTAAACTTGATGAAATTAAGCATCAATTACATGGTTACAGGCTACCTTAATAAAGCAAACCGTTTTAAAATGCGAAAAAATGGAAACGGAAGTCAACTGACTTCATACATAATAAATTATACGTATACCGTTAATAACAGAGAATAATTCTTAGGGTGTAGGGCTAGTAATTATATATGAACTCGTAGTTTTAGGCACTTTAATTAAATAGGGCGCGTGCCATAATTAAGTGAGCCCGTGTTGTAACAATGTTACAAACTTTACAGAGCATAATTAACATTGCAAGTGTTGGTACACATGTATTGTACACAAATATCACTGTAAACTTTTAATAAATTAGTATTATTTGACATTTCTTTAGAAAAAGTGTCCTTTATATTACGTCAGTGGCACTATCAAATATTCTACAAAAAAAATGGTACAATTGGATTGAATGTTAATCAAATATTAATTTGCGTTTCTGGGTCTTACAATTGTTTAATTAGGTAGTAAGAAACATCTATAAAATTTAAAAAGGATAAAATATTTTAAAAATATAAATTTTTTTACTAACTCTACTTACAAGCAAGCATGCATCACATTAGGGCCGTGTAAAATGAATTCGTCCACAAATTGAATTTCAAACAAAATTTCACTATTAAAACGTCGACTCTTTGAAATATATTATTACATAGGTGGCGCCGCGGCACAACGCCTGAATGTAAAAGTGACGGTTGTGGATTCGATTTCATGTCCATTTAATTTTCCTTGGTCTAGTAAAGGACGAAGCGTTGAATTCTGCCACTCAAGGTGCCATGTCTCGAAAATTGGATGAGTTGTAAGGAACGGAGTGTTGTTTCCTCTGCCTTGCTATGCGGTAAAAAGTATGTAACTGATTATTTTTAATAAATATTCTTATAAAACTTGGCTTTGCGATGTAAAAATAGTTTAACTTGCGAGTTTCAAGTTTTAAATTTAATACATAGTCGCGGTAAATAAAAAATAACTTTCACCTCAAAATTTACAATAATATGTAAAATAAACAATCTTTAGGATTTAGGTAACGCATAATCACTACACCAAATCCTAACTAAAAACCAACTTATTAATTCTATATAGGTACACAAAAAGCCCGTCTAGGGCCGACGTAGCTTAACAAACAGAAAGCAAACGTCCATTCCGATACAATATTTAGCAGCTTAGTGTGCAAGACCCTTTTGTAATCTACGCGCTTCAATAATGCAACGTAATAGCGCTCCTTGCGTCCAATCTACGTAGAAATTTAAGGGAAGGCGGAGGTGAGAATAGTATTACAGTCGTAATTTAAAATTATTCCTGAGATATTAGAGTGTAACGCGATGTGAAAATGTTTATTTATATTGCAATTTCTTTTGTGATGGCCGAAACCGTTCTGGCGCAGTGGGATTTTCATCGTAAACATACGGTAACTTGATGATAGTTGTTGGTTTGATTTTCACGGGGACAATGATTACATTAATTATATTTTTAAACATTTTTAAAGTGTTATTCCACACTTAGGAAAGAAAAATACTTATTTAGAAAACGTATAAAANGCATGGCTTAGTGGTCAGAGCGCCTGGTCGGTTTCCAGGAGGCGCGGGTTCGAGTCCCGCTGCGTTCAAATTTTTATACGTTTTCTAAATAAGTACATTAATTATTTTTTTAACATCATTTCCCCGCTCTGGTGCGATGCGGCGTTGAGTTCCGACTCTGGTATATCTGGAAGATTGGGTGAAAATGTACATGTATGCATAAAATAAGTTAAATTTTGAATATTTGACACTCGTACACTAACAGTGGTGATCCAAACATAAAACGCTACAAACATACATATATTCACTAAACACGTAAAAGAAAGAAAAAACGAAAAGTCACTCAATTCTCCTTCATTAACTATAACAAAAGCACTTTTAAACAGCTTAATTAAAACACGCGGCACCAGACGGCAAAGAGGAGACATTATTCCATTTAAATCTAGGTACGTTACACGGATCGAGTACAGATGTCGACCGTTCATATTGCAAAAATTAAGCTTTTAATTAAGGAATTTTGCAAAATAAGAAACTTGTCATTTGTAAGGGTTGTTTAAAATATCTTTTGTCGACGACTTTTCCCCTGTGGTCAAATAGAAACTATTACGAGTCGATGTATGTCACATGATACATTCTAACCGATTGAGGTAACTCAAACCGTAGTTATAGTAGATAACGTGAAATGATTAACGTGATGTAATATTAAAGCCCAGTTCGATAAATGGACTATTCGACACAATTTTTCAAAAAGAACCACTAGTTTCTGAGATTCTTAGATCTTAAGTCGCTATTAAGTAAAGAAATTCTTCAGCTTTATACATTTTTTATAATTATAATAAAAATTATAATAAAAAAATTAAGTAAATAAATTATTGTTTCCTATTTTACACGCAATATCAGTGACCTGCTAGTAAACAGAAATCAATGCTACACTTTTTCTAGAGATATCGTGGAAACACCTAGCTGTTAAAGTTGTGGTAACGATAAGTTAAATTAGCCCTGGGGATAAATTCGAACTAATAACCACAGCGACCGTAGATGAATCAAATTAAATCAGCTGTACGCTGTATCCCGCACACAGCAGTGTAGGCAGAGGGAATCTGGTGTTAAGATACTACGTTCCCCACTTTCCGCCGAGTTCTGGAGGCATTGCATGTTGAGTGGCGGAACTCAGCGCCGCGCTTTGCCTTAACACCAGAACGAAGAAATGAAAATATAAATTTAAATAAATATTTCTTATCCTCGAGTGGGGATCGAACCCACAACCAGTGGATTTAACACACTGGCCTGGCCTCAATGTTATAAAAACTAAATCTAAAAAAATATGACTTACATTTATTTAACGTTACCCGTATGCCATGGGAATATTCAACAAACAAATCGTCCCTCGGGGGTGACTTGCTATGCGAGCTATTGGCAAACAAGAACAAATCGCGTTTCTCGAAAAAGTAATGCTGAAAATTACATTAGGGGTTTTTAATATTCTTAAGCTTTCTCAAATGTGAAGACAGTCCGTTCTTCAGTTTCCGCCCTAAGTAGAAACTTGATAATGTTTTCTTTTCGCTATTAATAGCGTTTATTTCAGATTTTTACTATATATCTATGCATATTTTTATTTATATATACTTATTAAAAAATCGTAACTGATCGCTGTCTGTACAAGGAAAGTGAATGAAAAATCGAATATTAATGGTATTTATTAATGTAACAGAACCCAAAACAATGATTTTTAAACTTTTTGCCTGCTTATCTATTAGTCTGTTTGTCTGTAGGTTTGTACGCTAATCTCAGAAACTGTTAACTGATTTAAATGCAGTTTTCATTATTCTATTTTGGCAAGCTTCGCTTAACATTTAGTGTTTGTTTTATTTCAATCTCTTTGAAAATAAAAAAGTTAAATGAATTTTAAGATACTTAAGTTATTATTACATTTCATTACATTATTTTTATTTCTTGTGTTAAGACTAGGTTACAATGTATATATGAAGAAGAAGATATTATCTTTAAAATGATCATGATATTAGAACATGTATATAATTCAGATTAATAAATAGGCCATATATAGGCCATAGACCATTCGTGGCGACTGGTTGTGGGTTCGATCCACACTTGAAGAAATGAAATATTTATGTATTATACATTTATATTTTCATTTCTTCCCTCTGGTGTCGAGGCAAAAGCGCGCCGTTGATTCCCTCTGCTTACCCTGCTGTGTGCGGGATAAAGCGTGAAGCTGATTTTTTTATTTTATTAATAAACAAAAATGAAGTTCAAGCGGGCTAATATATATTTTACTCGCTCTGGTAAGATTAAGTGCAGCGTTGAGTTCCACCACTCAACATATAAAATGTCAGTACTTTTTGTCTATCCTACTATATTAGAGATAAAGCCTAAAGCTGAAAAAAATAAATAACTAAAACATATCCTCAAACAAATTGTAGTATTAAATTAAAACTTTCCTTGTTGATGTAAATTAAAACCATAAATTAAGTGGTTCACTTTGGTCTAGAAGCTTTTATCGCCTTATATCTGTTATTAACATCATTTTCGCTAATAAACCGGTTCTATAATAGTGAGAAGATTTACTACAGCTACATTAAAGTTTGTAGAGTAATTAAAGTTTACTATATGTTTTAGCTACACTTCATTCCTTTTTTTTATCTTCACGCTGTATTCCGCAAATAGCAGGATAGGCAAAGGGATAGTGTTAAGATACTCCGTTCTCCATTTTCCGCCAAATTATTGAGGCATTGTGTGCTGAGTAATAGTACCGGCGAGTACTAAGTGAATAGTACCGCCTATTATTTTAAAAAAACCAAAACCAAACGTCGGCTGGGAGGTTTTTTTCCACTTTTTTTGTTTTCGGCAACAGAAATACATCATCTGTGAAAATTTCAATTGTCTAACTATTACGTTCATCAGATAAAGCCCGGTGAGAGACGAACAGACGGACAACAAAATCTTAGTAAAAGCGTTCCGTTTTACCCTTTGGGCACGGAACTCGAAAAAGACAAAAATATAAGAACTTAAAGGCTTCAATACACAATATATTCAAACTCAATGAGTACAAAACTACTAACAAAATAGGTAAACAAAACGAAAATCGAGCAACTAAAAAACATAAGAGCCAGTCAGTACCTATTGTCCAAATACTGGAAAGGTAATAAATCAATTCGCATTTGTGAAATATTCATTGAACCGTCGCTGCGTTTACTTTTGAGTGATATATGGCGAGTAAAAACTAAAAAATGTATTATTGTTAGTTGTAACGTTATATTGACTTAGAATATATTATGTGGTACAGCATACGACTGTATATGCGATTTTAGTGAGTTCGATTTTCTCTCTTGGAAATATATTATATAAGTGAAATTGCAATATGTTATATTCTACTAACGTTTACATGTGGCTTCGCTTGCATGGCCAAATAGAAGTGACTGAGAGATGATTTACATCATTTAATATAGGTTTTTTCGATAAATCGACTATCCACCACCACAAAAGAATTTTTCAATTCGAACCGGTACTTTTTGAGATTAGAATGTTCATCCAAACTAAGTCTTCAGCTTTAAAGCCTTAGTAGAGATACTTGATCGTAACGCTATCCTGGGCAGTTATGGCGTCGTGGTACCTACTTATTCTTCGACTTTAGTTGTCAAGTGTCTGTAAAGGTGTATGATCTCCGCTCGGAAGAATGAATAATATCGTCGGCTTAGAGTGTAAGCCTACTACTTCCGTTTTTATACAATTCGAAAAAGCAAAAAAAAAAAAAACAACAAAACTTTGTTTTATTTCATATAGTAGAGAATACACACACTAGATTCCCTCCGCTTACACCCTCTCACCTGTGCGGGATCCAGCGTGAAGCTAGGAGTACAAATCAAATATTGAAATTCTAAAAATGTTTGATAATATAAAATATTAAATAATTTATGTCCCCGACTGGGAATCGATCCCACAACCGTCACGTTGACAGTCACACTTGCGAGCCATCAGGCAATGACGGCCTTACATTTATACAAAATTAAAATTTCCTATTCTCATTTATATTCAACATAAGAAAATCCAGATTAAAACAATAATCGCTGTGTTCGTTCACTCAATCAGTCAAACTTGAAAACAAACTGTTTAAATCACTTTCAATTTAGAATAAAAAAAGAAGTCCATATGGCATCCATCTCGCCTACGAAATATTTTAGCGCTATTTATAAAAAAAATACTTATTAGATTCACTTGAAAATTATTCCTGTATATTCGCTAGCTTTCTGCGAATGTCTGACAGCAAAATCCCGACACGAATAAATAGCTCTTATCATTAGGACAATAAAGTCGTAAATTCAAATGAATGTTATCAAAATAACCAACGATAAGGAACATATGTTTCGCAGTAATGATTTAGAAGTACAGAATGCATTAGTGACATATTATGACACGGTCGCAACACGTGTCCCGTAGTGAGTGCTTTAGAACTTTGTCACAATGAACGGTGTTGTTTTTACAATTTGTCAAAGTGTACCGAATGCCGACATCGTTTGCGAGAGTGAACGTGAAAATAAATTATGAATGTGAATGATTCACACATTTCTAAGTAAAATAATATTTTTTATGAAGATTAATATAGGTCATTAATAAATTAGGTGTATAATATTGTTTATAGTACAAAAAATACATAAGAAAAAAAAGATAAAGAACGACTTCTTTCTATACGTCATCTCTTCCAGTCAACCAATGGGGGTGGATGAGTGATAAGCAGCGGGTACAATGTGCTGGATTGGCATGGTAGCCCTCGAGTGGGAATCGAATCAACAACTTGTCCAACCACGGTGGCCTCAAAGAAATAATATAACTAATAAGTTAAATATCAAGAATATTATTTAAACACATATTGGTCACGGACAATATTCTATATTAATGTCAATTTACTAAATGAATAAATCGTGTCTAGTAATGTAACGAAATGCATTAGAAATATTAAAGGGATATATTTCAATAATACATTAAGTGTTTACGTAAATGATATTAGTTAGTAATAGTGATACTGTCAAAGCAAATCTTACCGATATTGTCTCACAACATTATGTAAATAATATATTTAATAATACATTAATATTTTTAACATTTTTAAGTGTTATTCCACACTTAGGAAAGAAAAATACTTATTTAGAAAACGTGTAAAAATTTGAACGTAGCGGGACTCGAACCCGCGCCTCCTGGAAACCGACCAGGCGCTCTGACCACTTAGTGGCTACGCTACGTTCAAACTTTTATACTTTTTCTAAATAAGTATTATGCAGTAACATTTTTTCCACATCATATATACTGGGTTGGTAGAAAGAACCTAGTGTCAAGACACTCCGTTCCCTGCCAAATTTGAAATTTGAATATATATTGAATGGCGGAGCTCAACACCGCGTACTATCCTTAAACAATGTTAATTAAAAATAATTTGAAAGTTTCATATCTTCAAACGGGCATTGAACCTACATGCATCGCATTTATAATAGCGCTGTCCCGCTGCGCTACTATGGCCTACAAAACATATGCATAGAGTAAATTGAATTTCTATAAGTAGAGCGTTTACGAGGCAAGCTACGGGTAGTAAAGTGTTTTCTTGTCCCGGGGATTACCACCGGGTACCGGAATCACTTTGGATGGAAAATTGGATGGCATACGATATGCATGACTTTCGCATTTTTATTTAAGCCGTTTAAAACTACAATACAGATTGGTGATTATATCTATTTTTACAGAAATAGCGTCAAAAGATAAAGCGTCGTGGCACATCGGTCTGTCTGTAAACGCGTCTGTTGTCGGTTCGAAAATTGGACGGAAAGTGAGCAAGTATAATATGATAACACTAAGTTGCCTTCTACTTATCCTCTTATATACAACGTGAAACTAAAAAAAAGCTAACAAAATTTTACAATAAATCATCATTGATACACTAATAACACAAACAATAATCTTAAAAAAACAAGTAAAATAAAAATATCAATTTCACTATGTAACGAACGTAATCTATAAGTACAAACATATATTTAAGTGTTCCTTTTAGTTCTCTGTTTTCTGAGCCGGGGATTACCCATGACAATCTCGAGAGCGGGCGGACTTGCTGTGTTAGTATTAGAAATAACTTGAAGGAAAAAGTAAAAAAAAATACAAAGTAAACCTAGGAAGTAGGGAACAGTTCTAATAAAGTGTATATTATAAATAATGTTTGTTTTATTTATTTGCTCGAGTTTTGTTTTATATTGTGTAAAATAGCACTATCAAAACTTCAGAATCTAAATTATCGGAATCTTCTAGTTAATTTTGAGTGTATTCGATATAAGTAGATATTTTTATTGACTTCACACATACTTATTTAGTCAGAGAATCTCGCAAATAGGACAGAGGGGTTAGGGGGACTCCATTGGGGCGCTGTTCCATTGGGTAAAGGCGATGCTTGTAAATTCAAATTTCTTTCAGGCACAAAATTAATATATTAATATTAGATTTCAAATTAAGACAGGATAAGAAGCAATCTGCTTACATCAATACCGTAGAGCTGCTTGTGGCGAGGGGCGACCGCACGGACCTGAGATCTCTGGAGGGGAATTGTAATCTATTTCCCGTCTCCGATTTGTCTTTCTTAGCCGTCATAGTGAAAGGCAAGAGCTATATGCTCGTAAATGCATCTGAGTAAAAGCGGGGAAACCCGCTCTTTGTGGTGGTGAAACCGGTGCACACATCTTTACACCCTTAGCCCACCACGTTGATGTTGTGCTCGAGGCATTACGCCGCATGTGGGGGCCTATCTAGGGGAAGAAAAGTCACCTTCATCTCGTTTAATAGTTAGCAGCCAGTCCATACATATTCCTTTTTTATAGTCCTAGTTTAGATTTTTATAGTTCCTACGCATTAACCGGCGAACATCTCTGGGCAAATTACCTGGGTTTATTCAAAGATGGATCCCGGCTGATATGTCATACACTATAGTAAATTGTTTTTACATTTTCTAAGGGATTTGTACACATTGGACCTGTGCCCTCCAAAAGATGCTACCCAAAACTGCCAAAAGATCAGGTCCATTTAAACTCGAAATCCTCAAGATTACTCCGGAAAAGAAAATAACGAAAACAAAAATAAAAACGCAGGAAAAGGTGCTTATTAATAAATTGCTAGCATACAAAATGAATTCAATTACTATAATTTAAATTGCCGTCTGGTCAGTTTGTTGAGTGGCAACATCATGTCCGCTTGTTGGTCGTCCGTGTTCATTTAAAGTCCATCAAATTAAAGTGACATTATTATATTATAACTATAATTAAAATTTTGGTTTAATTGTTAAAATAATGAGTTTATATTATTTTGTATGCGATTCGAATATGGAGGAGTACATAAATACTTATTGATTATTATCATGGACCTTCTCGTGGTGCAAGTAGTTTTACATTATTCATACATACATCATGTAAAAAATTAATAACTTAAGTAGCTCCAAGATGTATCCCATATACAAAAGGTTTGGAATAAAGAATCTATTGTTAGTACAATTCATTCCCCAGCACCAGAGAGAGAAAATGATAATAATTCATTATCCCCGAGTGGGATTCCCACCTACAACTTTCATGTTTATAGTCAGACGTTGTGCTGCTGCGCCACGATGGCCTCATATTTATGTACGAGTAATTATAACCTAAAATATCATAATGTGATTCCAATTATCTTATCCCTTATTTCCATATCTATTTTACTGTACAGTTTTAAAGTTTCACTTTGTTAAACCTAAGAAAGGAAAAAATCCCAAAAACGTATTTATTAGCGTAGCGTATTCGCGTATTCCGCGTAGCATTTACCTATTATTGTACCTAACTCAATAAATCTATCGCGCAGGCAATAAATTAATAAAACAAATAAATATGCAAAAACTCCACAAAACTCAACAAAGAGACGACAAAGCTAACAATTGAATGATTTGCAACAGATTGAGCCAAATCCCTATAAAATCCAATTTGATAGAAAAAACAAGCACTCGTAAAGCTACCGCCAGCTACAATATAAATAACAAAAATGTAAAAAAAATCTCGAGCTACAAAGTAAAAAGACAAAAAAAAATCTATGAAAGCTTAATAAAGTTAGTTGTTAGAATTTCAATACACGAACGTGTGTCATACGCATCCGCTTAGCGTTAATAGTTTGTAATGTGGGTCGTATACTTGACCGTAATAAGTATTGGAATAGGGAGAATGTTATCAACAACTTTATAACATATTGTAGAAACGAAAGTGATGGTTGTAAATGCAATCGTAAAAATCGTATTAAATTAAAATTTGTGAATTTTGTGCTAGCATGTAAGCCTTTACTATAGGTACGGATTCAAATCTAGAAAGATTTAAATATTCGAACGAAATTTTAATATTATATATTTACATTTACTCCTGTTTTATTTACACAAAAAGAGTTCAAAGGACTTATTTAAAACGTAGACAAACAGTAACTATTTTAGTTTTAAAAACTACAGAATGACGCCATCTTGGCCCAGAGCACAAGCGTGCAGTAATCGCGACAGTTGTGAATTCAATTAAATATTTATATAACTCTCTATTAACAGTCTAGTAATACAGAGATAGAACACGCAATGTCTCGATATTTCGGCAGAGAATGTGGATAGGAGTGCCTTAACACTAGGCTCTCCTAGCTTTATATGCGCGGGATATGTGAAACTAAAAAAATATAAAAGTAAGATCTAGGCCATTAACTATTTTTATGTGAAAAATTATAAGACACTTATTGTAATAGTGATTACTGTTACTGGTATTAAGACATTCCGTTTCCAATTTTCGAGACATTGGATATTGAACGGCGTAACTCAATTACGTGTTTTGAAATGGCAGAATTTATTTAAAACAAGTACTTTTTTTGGAATGGTTGAATGTCCACACACTGTCCGCTACATATGAAGCCATGCGACACACATGTAGATGATGTAACAGCATATGGCGCAATAAAAATCTAATGACAGACACTAAAAATTCCCACATGAATGAAAGCCAAATGGAAAGTAACATTTTCAACGCAAAAATATCCTAAAATCATTAAATTTAATTTGATTGTCTTTATTTTTATTAAAAACAAATTGTTAAAATGAAGCACTAATAAGACGACGGGTGTGGCTTCAAATATGACCATAGAAATGTATGTGGTTACATGATCTAAATATAAAAAAACATCGAGTCTCACTGGGATAGCGTCTGACTGTAAATTCGATAGCTGTGAGTTTGATCCCCTTTAGGGAAAATTACACATCTTCATCTCACTGGAATTGCAGTGTTAACTTCCGATATTTAATACGCAATGTCGCGAAAACCGGCCGAAAGTGCAGGACAGGAAATATAAAAAGTGTGGGTTCGATTCCCAGTTGGGAAATTGTTAACATACAAATTTTGTTTGTGCGTTATAGTGGAGAAAAAAAAATCCTACATTACGATACCTGCAAAAAACAAAATACGAAATAAAAAAGATAAAAAAGCGGATGCAAGCTAAGAGTAAACCAACTGGCTTTCTTAATTGTTCAAAGAAATCATTAAAAGAAAATCTCTTCTTAGAGAGGAAGAAAAAAAAAACAACAAAATATATCTACCAAACGCATTTATTTATATAAATCATCACTTAGTTGACGTATAAAAGTCACACGTTAAAACGTCTATCATTCAGCGGTGAAATGTTAATATTAGAACAGAAGGAAATGAAAATTGTAGGACAAAAACAACTTATTTAGACAATTTGCGACTCTATTCCACTAAGATTCAGATATATTTTAAATGAATTTAAAATTTATGGCTGCTATTTGTATGAAAATGATTCATAGATTCTTTGGTCATCTAAAAACTATGGAGTAGACAACGATAGACAATAATATATATTTGCCAATGTACGACTGGATGGATGCCAGGCGTGACTAATTTATATGTGGTTTCGTTTAGAGGAAATTGTGCATTATTGCATGAAATTAATTGTTAATAATGTACGAAAAAAATATATTGAAATAAAATGTTGTATTTGATTAACGTGCAAAATGTAATCGTTGATTTTCTCAGCAAAAGTCATAACACTGTAACCGGGAGAGTATTGTGTTCGATTCCCACACAGTATTGTATTGTTTTTGTATTCGATTCTTAAGCCGGTCAGAATTTTCAATAATATTTTATATATGAGCTTCACGCTTTTTCCCGCATAGGAAGGTAGCCAGAAGTGCCAGCCCAATGTTAAAAAACTCTATTCCCCAACTTTCCAAACATTTGTGTTCGAGTGGCGGGACACAACGCCGCGCTATGTCTACCAGTCACCAGAACAAGTTAATAATTTAAATATATTTCTTCCCCCGAGTATGGATTAAAACCACACCCATCGTCATCAAAGTCAAATAGCTTCCTAATGCACCATCATAAATAAAACAATATAATTTAAACAGCATTTCACACACAATTAATATGAAAAAAATATCATAAAACAAAATAAAAAGCATAAACGCCATTACTCCTACAATATGAGAACGCCACCTGCAAAACCATTTGTACCATCAATCCTCCACATCAGATAGCGTTCACACCTCAGGTCATTAATTCATCTCGGTTAGAGTTAACGAGACTGCCAGTTAATTGCTTTTAAGCCGTAATTTCGTTCCACTTAATAAAAGTTTTATTAAAGATTTTTTTGGTATATTTATGTATATTTTGTGTAATGTCGCTTTAATAGATTAATATAACATGAATAATATAATGGTCAACGAGTCGCAGTGTCTATAATTCCGATAGTTGTAAGTAAATCTCTACAAAAGGGAAATTAATTTCCTCACTGTGATAGATAAGGCGCGGAGTTGAATTCCGTCACTTAACTTGCAATTACACGAAAATTGGGAGTGAGAATTAATGTCTTAAAATGAGAGAGTTGCGTCTTAACACCAGGTTTCTATTTTAAAGTATTGAGTTTAAACACTACTTTTATATTATATTAAAATTGTCACACACCACTCGGTCGCAAACAAAATGATATATTACAGATTCTCAATCTTCCATATCAGATAGCGTTCACACCTCAGGTCATTAATTCATTTCAGTTAAAGTTAACAAGATGGTTAGTTAATCGCTTTTAAATCGTAGTTTCGCTTGGGGAAAAGAGAAATCAGATTTTATATACTGAATAGTTTTTCTTTTAAATGTTAGTCATTAGTATTGAATGAAAGAAGTTTATTTAGCTCCACGATGTATCCAGCAGGGTAAGCAGAAAAAACCTAGTGTTAAGACACTCCTTTCTCCAGGCACCACACAGTTCTTGGGACATTAGGTATTGCGTTGCGAAACTCAACGCTGCACTTTGTCTTGATAGCAGAGCGGGAAATTTCTAAAGTTCTTTCTCCCTAGAGGAAATTACATCTGTCGTGATTACAGTCGGACGGTGTAGCACTTCGCAAGTATGGCCTAATGAATGTAATGGGTATAAAATACGAACCCTACTGGGTTATGAATAGTTCTTTAGGTACATAGAAAATGATCGATCGATAGATAGAGCTGTTTGTAAACGGCAAAAGACAGTCGAGACTCAAAAATATTATGATACATAGTGTGCTCTCGAAATGCAAGAATGTGACATTTTTATTCGCATAGGTAAATATAAACGCCATTACTCCTACAATATGAGAAACTTTGATTTTGATTTTATATGAACCAATATCTTAAGATATTTAAACTTATTAAATTTTTGCTTTGCCCTCATGGTCGAATGGAAGTAATGGCGTTATGATATATGTATGACATATTTTATAAGTCAAAGGTAACCAACCACAGGTCCAGTGAGTTACAATCTCTTCAGTTTCACTATATTTTCATAGCTTCAATCATCCTCATTCACATCAAGCAACGAAACGAAATATTAGTACAGAGAAAATTCCACTGTTTCTAGAACCTTTCACATTCAGGTGCAAGCTCATCTTGTTACAATAACCGGGTTAAAGCTGTATAATCGTCGAGACAGGTCTTAGATGGGATTCCTTACAACGAGTGCGAGTAGGGTTTCTCTCAAGGTGGCTTTACTTGAAACGTTTTGTGGAAAAGATTACTTTGTTGTTATGGTTAAGATTGTGGTGAAATTATGGCTGTAGCGTTACGGGATCAAATTCCGTATGCGGGTTTATAGTACATCCTAACAACCCGCCCGCGTCACCGTCCGCTTTAACTACACAATTATTTATTTAATAAACAGAATTCTGCTTATGTACTTATATATGAATGCACCATACTTTTAATGTCTTCTAACATAAATAACGGAATCTCTCAAACTTTCTTGTTTTAAAAAGATATTTTATTGCGCTTCCGTTGGTCATGTAACCTTCCTTTGTACATGGACTACCCAAGACAACATTAAACGCGCTAATCTTAAAAACTATTAGTTAGAAATGATTTTTTTGTATTGGATAGTTTATTTATCGAGGAAGGCTATAAGCTATTGCATATAGCCTTTCTCGATAAAAAAATTATAACTACTAATACAACTAATATATATTACATCACATTTATCTTTTCGGAGTAACCACAGTGGGTTAGTCTGCACCCAGAATTACTTCGGGACCTTGAGTGTGTCATGTGTCATATAAAACTCTTAGTTGTTCTTATTTAACCAAAAACGCAAAGCCGCTGCAAAGAGCTAGTGATATATAATATAAACATCTATAAGACCAACTTATATGTATATGTATGTTATATAATTCTAGAGGCCCAAATGCCAAAACTTATTGTTATTTTTTGACTGAATTCTTTACAATTCAATAATAATAAAATAACTTAACATAAAATTAAGCCTGTTATTCTGACATATAAGCTATGTTACTGTAAAATTCCATCTAAATTTTTTCAGTAGGTTTGGCGTGAAAGTGGACAAACATCCATCTTCAAAAACTTTCACATTTTTTAATACAAGAAGGAAGAACAAATAACATAATAGACATACTTAACAAGCACTTGTGTCTGTCTCAAGAATATAACGCCTTTTAAGTGAATGAAATGCACTCCACATATTTCTTTTACACATTTAAGTATGCAGTTAAAGAGAGGTATTTCCACAATTTACTCGAGAACTCTTTTATAGGAAACATCTGAGTGGAATTCGAAAAAGGTGAAATAATAAATACGTTATATCTGGCGATTGTAGGTAGGTTATATAAAATAATATAAGAAAAAAATATATATATTATGTGTAAGCTATTATAGAAATTGTATAACTACTGAAATATTTAACATAAAACAACCATGATTTTTCTTTAAGGTCTTATTGACACGTCAACATTTCTATGTTTCCATTAACTAAATTTCTTTTACTCTTTGATTATTCTTAAATTTTTTCGTCTTTTTTTAGCATCAGCAAATCACGTGATCGTGGGTGTATAGCAAAACAATTACCTATTCTAAGCCTGAATGCCTTATAATCAAAAAAGTATAATATATTTAAGTATATTTTGATTTTATTTTTTAATATTTAAGTATATTAATACGCGATCATCGTGGCGCAGCGAGATTGCATTTGACTGTAAATGGAATGTTCAGAACATTCGAGCCCCACCAGGCTATATAAATTATTTTCTCGCTCGAATAAGAAAATACGCGGCGTTGAGTTCCGCAACCCTCAAATGTCTCTCAGTGTATCGAATTCGAAAATCGCAGAATGGAATGTACATATCTCGTAACAAAAAACCTTATATCAAGGAACAGATCTATAAGCCAGCCAGATATATAAAGTGTACCATTCTATTTGCCGTTTTAATGTTGAACTTTAGTTTGTAAGTTTATCCTAATCCTAAGAGCTCAGAGGAGTTGCCGCGATCGGATCAAGTGTAGTCGAATAAAGTTCGACATACACGGTGACTTTAAAATGGCGTATTTACATTAAGAATAAATAAATATATTTTTAAAGTTACTTCTTCTTAAAAGTATTATTTTGTCATTGTGTGTGTCCGACTTTCCACGCAATTGTTATGGAATCAATCCTTAAATTTTATCGATTATGTCCTTCGCCATCGCAGAGGCTGGAAAGAAGAAAATAAACAAAATTAATTTACAATAAATGCGGAAAAAATATTTAAAACAAAATTTGTGGTAAAATCCATATCGTATCATAGTATACAATACACTAAGAAACATTAATAAAGAAACATTTATTTAAATCCAAAACTCTATTCACTTTATTAAAACAGAGCACACAAACACTACAAACAAAACTCGGTACTCAAACAAATCGATTTCCATAAATCTGCTTTCGGAATCGACATCGACACAATCGCACTGAAACGCGCCATGGATGGGACGCTTTAAGCCTTAATCCGTAGAATCTGTGATCGGGACTGATTTTACACCTTGGAATTTTGATAAAAAATCATTGTGTTTTAGTATAGAGTTTTTAAAAATAGAGCTTTTGGAAACGAGACGTTTAAAATTATATAATATACATAGATAAGGTCTTATATAAACATATTTTTGAATATTTAAAAAATAAAACATATTATTACTTCAAACTTATTTAATTTTTAATGATTTTAAATATTTTTAACAATTTTTTTAAGGAATAATAATAAAAACTTTTAATTATTAATAATTTCTAATATTAAGGGTACGGTATGACGTACTACTAGATCTCATTTTACTAACCCAATTGCAAGATGTACAGCATTGACGTAAGCGCGAAGTTTCGATTGCCATTGGGAATGATTTACTTACATTTTCTGGCTCTAGTAAGAAGTCGAACGCGGCGTTGATTTACGCCACTTAACACGTAATGTTAAAAATATTCAATACCACCCCCGGCATTTAAAACCGGCGTTAAGTAGTGGCTTTATGCCACTGCGTTTCGCATCAGGTAATACCNCCCGAACGCTCGTTTGCCTTGTCCTTTTCCATAAAAAAAAAAAAATGTTCAAAAAATTGGGCAGTGTATGTGGAACAGAATGTCTTAACACCAAGTTCCCTCTTTTAGGCTATATGGGAGATACACCACCAAGCTACAAAAAAAAGCTTAATTAACTACTTAGACTTCTATTGCTATAACAAATTAACAAATGAACATAACACTAAAACAAAGTCAGCAAACTTTTTCGTTCGTAACTAATCCCACAAAGATTTTACTGGATGGGACCGGTTCCGGGATAATCTATAAGGGATTGTTCATTAGAGTGACATTTTTACTCAGACCCGTTAAAACCACTGTGTAACAACACTAACACAATATAGGGAGAATTGGAAGTAAAAAAAAAGATAACTCATAACAGTGTTGTGACATTTTCTGTCAATAAGACTCATGTCTATATAAAACTTATGTCTATAAAATAAATATAATAAATGACTTATAAATAATAATGATTCCATTTTGTGAAATTTGATCTGATTAATTTATTTCGCATAGAGCGGCAAAGAACGAAGTGTCTGGGCACCAGGTGTCTGTCTACCATACTATATATGCATGTTACAGCATAAGCAACTACAAGCGTGAATAAATAAAAGTATACTGCGTTTTTTTAAGTACTGAATCATAAAACAAATACATTCACAAAAATAAAGAAGAGCCACCACGACTAACTAACAAGTATCTAATTTAAAACGAATTTATTTAGTTACGTTGAAACCGATTTAACGGGATCCCAGCGGTTGACCATAAGTGGTTTTAAAAGGTCCTCTAAATAATGAATCGTTCGGGATAAAATAACCGCGACTGCCTTCCAACCCCTGTGAATGTTTAAATTGTAATCGGTAAGGGTAGTTATTAAAATTTACGGCGTATTACATGGGGTCTACTTCTCTTATCTGTTGAAGTTGTTAAATTAAGTTTTGTGGAATGTAGTGGATACATGTTATTCCTGTTATTCATGTTGAGTGTTTTAATACTACATATCCACCATGGATATGTAGTGTTAAAATACTCCATATCCTACTTTCTGCATAAGTTTCGGAATATTTCGTCTTGAGAGACGGAGCTCAAAGCCGCTGTTTGTCTTCTTACCAGACCAAAAAAAATAACAATTCATCTCCCGATTGGAAATCGAATCAGCGATGGATTATAGTTTTCAAATTTCCTCTTAATTAATAAAGATAACTAATGTTATTGGCATTACTAAGTATAATAGCTTAAATTCTAAATCCTGTTATATAATTAAAAAATAAAAAATAGTGATCAATCACTTCCACTGTCCACTGGGTACTCAACACCCAAGCGTTTAAATGTAGATATATTGCATCTGTGCGAGAGCTATTCCAGCTTTATGAGACTTTCTTAGCTTGTTATCTATTAGGTCAAAGGTTAAATTCTTATTAAATTTAATATTTTTTTTATTAAATACCATTTGATAGCTATTTAGTTACGTACGTGATGTTAAACAAAAAAAAAGATTTTATAAATAAAAAAAATTAAAATAAATTCTTTAACCAGATTCATTGCGTATATTATTTAGTTACATACATTGTGCCTGCCTTTAGTTACATACATTGTGACCACAATCTACTGTGAAGTGATCAATACCTTGGATTCCAAAAAAACTAGCCAGCTAGAATATATTCTAGGTATACCTATAGATATACCTACGAAATAATATCTCGAAAAACAGAGCGGAAAGTGGGGAACAAAGTGTCTTAACACTAATCTTTTCTGCCTTTCCTTCTATACGGTATATAACGTGGAGCTATTACTTTAAATAAGAAATTGAAAATGTAACCATCACGTTCTAACTACGGTCTATTTACCTCACTAAACAGGTCCAACGTCCATAATCACAGTACGTAATTTCTCCTCTCACATGGAAATTTAAAAGACGAGCTTATTTGTAATTTATACCTGCACCGTGCTCGCAGACCGACGGCTGGACTAAGGGTAATTACATACGGACGACATGACGACATTTGTTTAGTTAAATATTTTCCTGCTCTGAGTAAAAACATTATTAAAATATTTTTTTAATAAATAAAATGAAAACAACTCGATAAAACCTAGCGACGAACAAAGAAAAATTTAAAAAGCAGACCCAATTGGCTGAATTATGAATTAATAAACCACAGTTATCAAATTTCCAGAGTACTTATATTCATTATGTTACCTCACTCAAATCACTCAAAAGTATAGAACGTAGTGACTTATCGCTACGCAATCCCCCTCTATATTAAATAAAAAAAACACACAACCTATTTTTATCTCAGTAAAGTCGGGTAGCCAGCTTATTTGTAATTTATCCACGGCGTTCAACATCCGGTAGCGAGATTAAGGTTGATTGCACGAGAACGGCTTTAACTTAACACTAGGTACCTACTGTGCGATATTAAAAAGCTTTGTACAATCTGTATGCAATTCTGCTTAAGCGTTCCGCCGTATTACGAATGTATGGAACAAAAACAAACACTTGTGTTTTATTTTATATTTTTTTAAGGCTTCCTTTCGTAAAATATCTAATACTATATTACTGTAAATATATTATATGTTTAAGTTATAAGTTTACTTTTCTCTCCGTCATATTTTAACTATTTATTGTTAATTTTTGTTAGTTTAGAACTAGCTGGTCCAAAGTTGGCTGTAGTATTTAATTTTAGCATGATTACTAATTTTTTTTTATTGGGGCAAACGAGCTGAAGGATACCTATGGTATCTAGAAAGTGGCGTGGAGGAGGCAAAGATAACTTCTTATTGAGGTCCTGATAGTAAAGTTACCTTTGCCTACGACCACGCCACGCCTACAGCCACGACCACTCCTTGATAATAGCATCAATTACCTCTGTAGTTATCGTAATGAACCAGCATACAAACAGATGAAACATTATAATAAATTCTTAGATACCTAATTTCCTACTGGGGGAATGTCTTATTTTCATTTCCTCGCTCTGGTACTAAGACAAAGCACGTCGTTAAGGTCCGGCACTCAACACACAATCCCCGTAAAATTAGGCGGAAAGTAGACAACGGAGTGTCTTAACAATAGGTTCGTTCTACCCGCTATATACATGACATAGCGTGAAGCCATTCTTAAATACACAAACACAAAAGAAGAAATACCCACAATTAATCAAACAATATTGAAAAAAAAAACCACTTTTATTCTGTATAAAGCCTAAAATCCCTAGAAACGGCACTGGTCGTACATTTTTAACGACCGCTCTTCCAAATGCTGAACCCTTAAATAGAGGCAATAAATAAACGATAGCGAGAGCACAGATTGTAAATTACACGCCATTTGCGAAGTTCAAGTAACTATTTTAAAAATGAATATCTTTCTATATAAATGTTACTCCGTTTACGTAATATACTGCCGACCTCATTTGTACCCGACGAAGTGTTACGGTAAAGAATATTTATCTATAGAGTAAAAATATGCATAAATGCATATTATGAATCTTTTTTAAAAAAACAAAAGATTTTAATTATTTCAATTTTAATTATTAGTCTGGTTGTAAGTGCTGTGGTGGTGAGATCGATCTCCATTTTCTGGTTGAAGCGTGGTGTTGAGTCCCACCACTTAATATGGAATGTCACAAATTCAGACACAAACTAAACATTTACTTTGCGCCGATACTAGGCTATCTCTGCGTACTCTATTACATACATGTAGGTAGATATACAGTGAAGATGAAAAACATATAAATATTCTCAAAGCTTTAAACGATAGATCAACAGTTTGAAATTGAACAAAATTCGTTATTTAGAAACAGCGAGCATAAAAATAGTTGACTCTAAAATACTTTTTAGCCTCAAAATGTTTGACAGGTCCGAAATGTTGATACAGAAATGACGGTAGCATTTTTCACAAAAATATATTGAAATATGCAAGCGATTAAAATATATGAAACACACAAGTTATATTTTTCTGTTATATTATACGAACTCAACATATTAAGATACTAGCTGCTACCTGCGGCTTCACTCACATGGTCAAATGGAAACAAGAGTTATATACATAATGTAATACAGCCTATACCTTTCTTCAAAAATGGACTATATTACCAGAAACCTTTAATAATCTCACAAAGTACTGGTTGAAATTAAGAAAAAAACACTTTTTATATTGAATACTTCATTTATCGAGGATATATAGTCTACATACATTACATCAATTGTCATACATCTATGGTCAAATATAATCCTATTCTAAAAGTAATTTAACTTTTAAAATAGGATTATATTTGACCATAGATACGAAGTCGCAGGAGAAAACTAGTTCAGTATAATTATAGACATTATATTTACGAAGTTGGAAGTCTCAACCGCCGCCTATGAATTCAAAGCGTCCCGTCATTGTTACAGAACGTTTCAAACGAGACGGAAATACTTAAAGCTCCTTTTAACTTTTAATTCGACGGTATTTGCTACCGGAATAACGATTACCTGTACCGAGAATGCAAAATGGTAGATAATATACGTAAGTATTATATATTTTTTCTTCTGAATTCGAGATATAAAATGAAAATTAATAATATGCTAAAAAAATCTTATTTTACTTAATATTATAAATGTGAAAGTTGGGAGGATGGATGTTTGTTCCAATTTCACGCAAGACTGGAAGGACTAAGATGAAAATTTACATATATATAACAAATCTTTTTTATGTATCTATTTATTTAAAGATTATTTATAATTTGTTTATAATATAACAAGAATTTTAAGCGGGCGAAGCCGCTTTTGCGTCACTAGATGTTATATAAGTAAATAAAAATGCGTGGGAGAAACATAATCACTTTTAAAAAGAGTACTAGGTCACTTTTCACTCACAATTATGAATTTCCTTATGTATTCCAGAACTAAATTTATACTTTACGTCTCGTATACCACAAATTTCGATCCACTTACCTGAAAATAAAAAAAACACATAAATTTTTAAAATAAAAAGAAAAATGAATTTCGTAAAAAATCGTCAGATTTTTTAATCAATAATTTTTTTTCTAACAAGATAATATTTTTCCTTTATAACATGAACTCTGGAGGCTGTGACGCAGCAGCACATTGTCTGACTGTGTACTCGATTGTGGATTTGATTTTTCTTCTTCTTTGTGGATTGAGTTATATTCATTTTCTCACTCCTCCCGCTATTAATAAGACAAAGTGGGGAAAGGATCTGGTTTTAATAGGATCGGAATATCTTAAGACTAGGTCTCCAGGTTCCCATTGCCTACCCTCCTTTGTGCGTAATACAGCGTGAAGATCACAAAAAAAAAGTATTATAATAAAGAGAAAATAATATTCAACAAAAAAAAGTTTTTCAAATCGATCCACTGGTTTCTGAGATTAGAGGATTGAACCAAAGAAACTCTTCAGTTCTATTATATTAAAATAGATTTCTTCAAATTTGTTACGTAGGTATACGATGATCTATTACATCAATATTTAAGTAGAATACTAGTATCGCTGAAACACACAGTACGTACAATATATTATTCAACCCGCTATATCCGCTATGAAACGAAACGAGTAGATATTTGTTCTTTGATTAACTATTTATGTGTAATTCAGAGGGTGCATCTGTTTTAGTACTGAAAAATATATGACAATCAGTATCAGCATGCCATACAATATTACCTAGTGGTATTTAATAAAGTATTGTTTTGTTTTCTTTTTTTAGTTTTACGTTGTATTAGTTTTCTGCATATAGCAGAGAACCTGGGAACCTAGTGTTAAGACACTCTGTTTCCATTAGGACACTTCCGTTCTCCACATTCCATCAATTTCTCATTGCATTGCGTGATGAGTGGCAGAACTCAACGCTGCGCTTTGCCTTTTTATCGGTAATAAATATATTTTACAGCCACGACGGTATTGTTTTCAATTCAACTTAGACAGACAGACTGCGACACCATGTCCTATTACGTACTTACACATACAAATTAAGACTACTTTTAAAATAGATCTCCTCGTATCACAGTCGGGGCACGCCTACAATGGGACACGTTATATTTTTAAATTTAATCAATCACTCGTCTCTCTTATATAAATAGGTCCGTCTTCTGAACCCGGTAGTAAGAAGCCAAACTATCGATACTTGGCTTCAAGACAAAGAATGCTTTTTTTTTAATCGCATTTGAATTACTTACGCTATTGGACGCCCAAGTTAGAGTAGCGAGCGATATTTATACTAAAACCATAAAGTCAAAAAGTTTAATTGTTAAAGCGTGCTAATCTCTGGAACTGACACGAACAGAAAATATGTTCGTGTTGGATAGTCAACTTATCGAGGTTATGTGGTATACTACATCACCACTGTAACTTCAGTCATAGTTAGAGTTGAATATGCTTTGCCAGCTCTTAGTTATGTCCTGTTGACCGCGCCGGCGAAACCAAGTATAAATTCTAGCTAGAAAATTATATACTAGCTATTTTTTTTTAAATATTAAATATTATTTAATTTTATTGTAAATTGAAATTGTGTATCGTAATAAAATTTTTAATATCGGTACAAACCTTTTAGGTTTTATGTATATTGATGTTTTTGAACTAATTTGTTAAATGGTAATAAAAAAAAATTACTAAAAACGACTTAGGAAGTATGGGATTACCATTATTAGAGGCTATTACATGCAGTGGCGTATTAAGATTACAATTACATGACAGCTGTAGATTCGATTTCCGATTAATGGATCGTTGGTACGTACTATAAAAAATCCCTTTAATCTGATGCAATTTGACTGGATGGCATTCTGCATAATCTACACGATATTACACTTGTACCACACAGGTCTGGTTTTCGTTGCCGCAAAAATAGCTACTTGGTCTAATTGTACTATATCTGTTCAGTGGTCGATACTCACACTGAGCTCTAAAGCTACGTATAAATAAAAAAATAGTATTTTGTTCTTTTTAATTAGTATTAGTAGATTTGTATTTGTAATCTGTATTTCTTTTTAAGCCGTGGCATTGGAGATGTTTCAAAAATTTGAGGGAAAGTGGCGAACGGGGTGTTTTAACACGAGTTTCCCTCTGCTTACCAATACTTCTCAGTTTGAATGCAAATGGATGTCATTGTGACAGTTGGCGTGTATGTAGTCCAACGACGCGTAGCCAGCTGTACTCTTTTATATGATTATATATTATATTTAATAAAATATATACAAATAACAAAATATATTTTTAAAATCATGCAATATTTTACTACAATCAACTAAAAAGTTATTGTTGCTTCTGTTAATATTAATCTAATCATGAGAAATCCTCATTTCACTGCACTTCACGAGATGCTCTCGCATAGCGTAATAGGCAGAGGAACCTAGTAGCTAGTATTAAGACACTCCGTTGCACTATTTCCTGACAAAACTACAATACATATAAAAACTAACCATTTAAATAATACGCATCAAAAATCACAATCCTTATATAAACTCAACAAGCTTTAAAGCATTAAGCTTTAAAAAAAAACCAAAAAAGCTTTGCTGTAAAATTTATTTAAGAGATACGAAATGTCACGATTCACGCCGCCATGAAACAACAGCTATTATCTAATTGCTTAATTGGCAAACGGCCACGCACCCGATATCCGAGAGCACTGGCCAATATAGCAACATCCTGTATCGAAATATATTTGTACTGAAATTGATAATTTTTTAAAAAATAATATAAGAATAAAATACAAGTACTACGAAACAAATAATATAAACAAACATTATACATACTTATAAACCTCAAGGACGATGTAGTGCAGCGGCACAGCGTCAGACTGTAAACGCGACAGTTGTGAGTTCGATTTCCACTCGAGGGCATCAATTAGTTTTATTGCCTTGCTGTGGTAGCAAAACAAAGTGTAACGTTGAGTTCTGGCTCAACAGGCGATCTCTTTAAAATTAGGCGTAAGGATGTATGTTATGGAATGTAAGCGCCCTAACAGTAAGTTCCATCTGCTTACGCTGCTATAAGCGGGATACAGCGTGAAACTAAAAAGTAATAAACAATTTAAAAAAAAAGAAATATAAAACACCGTGATTTGTAGTGACCAATTAGTTAGTGACAAGAGATTAGTGAATCTCTTTATCCACTCACTCATAGGTATAATTAAATTAATTATAAATCTCAACCAAAATTTCGTAGGCGGTATGAATTCAAATAAATCACAATCAGGAATTTACGGTTTTCGATCTAATTTTGTATCATTGTTGATTAATACTTATAATTAATCTTGTTACTGGATGCATTGTGACAAATGTCTAAGGAATATTTTCTGAGACATGAAGGTTATATGTTCAAGGTTCGTTTCGGGGCAAATATTTTTGTCTATAATAAATTACTGATCTTATTTTCAATCTCGTAATAAACAAAATTAAAATATAAAATATTTTTTTAATAAGCAATCTTCAAGTTTTTTTGTTCATTAATAATAACAATTGTTTTTATTAAAAAAACCTTCATTAAAACCAACGTACTTGTAACTAAATACGAGAGAAGCTTGAATATAAAATATATGAAAATAATAGAACACTATAGAAACAAAGCGAATCGAACGTGGAATGAATTGAAACAACAAAGTTCATATCGGCACGGCATCTATTGAATGTCCAGTAACAGTACGTTAAGTCGTTCATATTAAAAGTGCACATTTTGAGTGAAAAACTTTTCCATACATTCCTAGCTGGAGCTACGGAGAGATAAAGATCAATCTACTATTTGTAAAGCTGCTGTAATAATAGTTATCTTTCCATTGTATAAAATAATTGAGTGTATGTGATTTTTAGGTAGCAATAATAAATATTATATAATTGTACTTCTAAGGTTTTTATTATTGTTAAAGCGAGCAGGAGCGCAAAAATTATTCACACGTTAAATAACTGGACTACACATACGAGCAAAGCGAGAGATAAAGTACTAAGTCACTAAACACAAAAAAAAAATCAAAAATAAAAATAAAAATGTATTGAAAATAAAAATTATCAGGCATATTTTTGTATAGTCATTTTCTATAAATCAAACTGAACCTATAACCATAGTAATTATAAACTATTTTACTGCGTCACAACAGCATATACTAATAGGTAATAAAAAGACAAGGTTTTTATAAACTCACTTATATTTTTAGCTGCCGCCCACCTTGACCTGGCCACCTGTATTTCGTTTTATTGTATAAAACAATTTCATGAACATTTATTTTAACGACAACTACTGTAGCTTAAACATGAAACGACAAATTTTTAAAGTGAAATTCTTATTTAAAATATGACAATTTTGCATTTTTTTCTATTATTATAGAGTATCTGTCTAAAATACATAAATTAATTGGATTTTAGCAATAAATATGGTGGTCGTGAGTTCGATCATCACTTGCTGAATAGTTTTTTTTAATTATGTTCATTTTTTCGCTCTGGCAGACAAAGCTCTGCAATGACTTACATAAATCAACACTAAATGTCTCGTAGTGGAGAACGGAGTGTCTTCACACTCCCTACTTATCTTGCTTTGCGGGAAAAAATATGACTTAAAACTTTCGCGTAAAATTTAACAAATGTAGAATAGGGCCACCAACGATATCGAAATATATAAAATGTAGACATGTCCTCTTTTAAAACAAACGTTATTATAACATAGAATAGAATACAAAAATTAAAATCCCAGAATACGTGAAGCTATTGTGCCAAAAATAAAAATACTTTAGTCAAGTAATCACGAATGCGACGAAAAATTCATCGCATGTGAAAATTTCACACTCAGAAATTGTCGGACAAATCCCTGCACCGGATGGAAGGGAATCTCTTCGGGACGATGTATGAGAACATTTATGAGACGGGAATAGTGTGTGTGTTTTATGATGAGAATCTGTCATTTTAGTGGGATCTATTGTCTTTAGAAATATGTTTATTTTAAACAGTTTTTTAATTTAAATCTAATATTTTCTGTCTATATACAATGTGTCATTAACGAAGTAAGTTCCTGCTCAACTGACTCGTTCAGAACGCCAGGATTAAATTCCAAGTATTATTATAACATTTAAACTGTCATAAGCTTAAATTTTTATACGTTTTCTACATAAGATTTTTTTTTCCTAAGTGTGGAATAACACTTTAAAAAAAATGTTTAAAAATGTCACATTTTTATTTTAGCTTTTTAAAAGTGTTCAAATTGAGTTAAGATTATTTTGTTTAAAAAAATCTAATATTTGTTGTTTTCTGCTCAAAACATTGTGATTTACCAACGAATTATTTTCTCACTTTACTTACAAATATTTTCAAATTTCTATTTAATTATCATAAATCTAAACATTTCTTTAAAAGTTTTACAAATTTAACCTAAATTGACAAACAATAGATTTTGCTTAGATCTGTAATTAATTTCAAGTTTTCACAATACGTCCAAGGCATATAATGCAGATATTAAATTAATCATAGAACGAATAGATTATTTACTATCACAAATCAATTCAAAGATTAAGTTGTTTCATTTTTTTATACTAATAATATTTTTAGTATCGTAAGATAGTGACATATTACATTGTTGTTAAATTTAACACATCTAAGATATATTGCGTACAGAATGGTGAAATTTAATGTCGCACTTTGTCTTAACAATCCAAAGATTTATCCATATTATAAATTGCTTGAAACCATAATCTACAATCAGTCCAATGTGCTCCATGCTGGAATTAAAAATCAGTAGCTCAATAAATAGTAAAAAAATAAATCAGCTTCACGCTGCTTCCCGCACACAGCAGGGTAGGCAGAAGGAACCTAGTGTTAAGACACTTCGTTCCCCACTTTCTGCCGAATTCTGGAGGCATTACTTGTTGATTGACAGAACTCAATACCGCGCTTTGCCTCGATACCAGAGCGAAGAAATGGAAATATAAATTTTAGTAAATATTTCTTCTCCTCGAGTGAGGATCGAACGCACAACCAGTTTTACAGACACACTTTGTGCCCCTGTGCCCCAACTGGCCTTTAAACTTGTATAGCTTAATAAATTTATTGAAAATAAAACCTTTATAATGACAATAATAATACCTGCACATAAGATTAGCATCAAAAAATTCTAACTTAAACAAAACGAAAAAAGACAAAATCAAACATTTTCTAAAGAATATGAACCTAGAACTTTCAAATAATCATCACATCAGCTGAACAACAAAGGTGATTTAAATAAAACTAAATTATGACGCTTTCAGATGACCGGATGTTATTATACGCGCGAAGTGGCCGTACGGTGTTTACATTTTGTGGAACATCTGTGTTTTACAACATTGTTACATTAATCTCATGTATTTAGCGTGTCATGTTTGTATAAAAATCGTTCATAATCCATACTTTGAGATGGTTTCAATATTTAAAAATAATATTTGTATTAACCAGGTCGTGCTAGCGCAGTAGGACAAGGCTTTGTTTTCGTTCCCCACTCGGAAGAATGAATATTTAAGTTATTTTAACTTCTAGAAAATTAGGCAGTAAGTGGGAAACGGAATGTCTTAGCATTAGGTTCCCTTCGGTTACTCTGCTATGTTTGAAAAGGCGTAAGGCTGCAAAAAATATCTTAACGCAAGTTAAATTACGCAGGCGAGAAAAAGGCTTTTTAAAAAATTATTTATTTATTTAATTTTACAAAGAACCTTTCTGTATCAGAGCAAGTTGAAGACAAAGAATATTAATTTAAAAATTATATTATTGAAAATAGTTAACTCAGCAAATATATTAAACTCTATTGTTTGTTTCCACGAGCTGCAAGTGCGGCGTCAGGGGAATGCATCTTTACACGTTGTTAACTCGCATCTTTCGAATTTTTACAAGCTTTTTATTTAACTTCCCAGTGTCCGATAAAGCTTAAATTTCCTCTACATATAATCAATATTGTTGTTAATCTAAGATGGTTGCCGTAATAAAAAGGCAGATTACAATTTTTTTGCACAAGTCACCCTTAGGTATCAAATGAAAAGACATAATTTGTGATAACTCAATACTCAATAAAAAAATATTCTGGAGAATGGCTGGCTAAGAAAACTAACCTTTTGAATAAAAGCTTATTTTTAAAATAGGTTTTTATTTAATAAATATTTTATTGAAAATTTAGTAGTTATGCCTTATTTTAATCGCGTTCAGTCCAGTCCAAAAATGTAAGAAAGTAAAGATAATATTTTTTATTCATATTATTTTAATATGTATATTCAAAGAACACACAAACTATGTTTAAGTAGCATTAGTGAATGTATGCAGCATACAAAATAACTCTAAAATGTAAATTACACATTACACATTCAAATTCAGGTTTAAAATGCACATCTTGAGATTAATTAACAGAACTACTTATTTTACCGGGAGGTGTGTTGATATTACGAAATACCAAATTTTAATTTTTATACATGTATATTTCGCAAGAAGCACGATTATTAAAAAATTGTGGAAAATGGAGAACGGAGTTTCTTAACAAAGTTAACACTAGGTTTCCTCTGCATACCCTGTTGTATGCGGGATATTATTTTATTATACACGCATATCCCGAGGGAGGCAGAAAGAAATAAGTGCTAAGACATTTCTTTTCGCAATTTTAAACTAACTTAGAAGCTGTCCGTGTCTGTTTGTCTGTCATCAAGATTTTTTTACTCAAATTTACTGGACAAAGAGTACCATAAAGATTGGCTATTCTGTTCGAAATGTATATAATTCTTCACAATCGCCTACCGCAACTTACTGTTGTTCTTTGCCTACACTAAAAAGTAAGTGAAACTTGATAAAATTGTTATTGATTAAATTTTAATAATAAAGTTAATAATAATTTTATGTATATAAATTGAGGCCAGCGTGGCACAAGGCTCTTCAAGTAAACTCTACAGGTTGTGGGTTCGATTCCCGCTCGAGGTAATCATCTTTATATTCACAAAACACAATATATTCACAGCGCAAGCTTTCATTAAGCTTAAAACCTAATTTCAGAAGCACTAGACGCTGTAAGACGTAGCGCGTCGCATTAACACCGACAGTGAACAATACGAGGCGAAGTTGCGGCGAGGGGCTGGCGTGCCACTACTAGGTCGCGCCCGTAGCCGGTGTCTTAGTTTATATAGTTTAGTGGTGTAAAGTATAGGCTTTTTAATCATAAAGTATTAGGACCTTGAATAAGTTCTCTTTTTGAAAGATGGCGTTGCGGCACTCTGCGCATTGAATTTCGTACGGTAACGAATCACCAAAGTAGTACTATATGTAACCTCAAATTATAGTAGATTAGTGTTTACTACAGTGTCAACTACATATTTATTTTCCCTTTGTGAAAATGTGTACTTTTGTGCCAAATAAAGTGTTTTTGCGGGGAATTTTATTGCACTGCTTTATTCAGAAAAAATCTGCAGCAGAAGCACACAGAATTCTCGTTGAGACAATGCTTTGTCGAATACAACGTGCAGAGACTGGTTTAGGCGCTTCAAAAGTAATGATTTTGACCTTGAAGACAAAGAGCGTTCTGGAGCACCGACAAAATTTGAAGACAGAATTGGAGGCATTGCTTGAAGAAGATCCATGTCAGACGTTAGTAGAGCTCGGGAAAACGTTACAAGTAGATGCGTCAACAGTTTCAAAACGTTTAAAAGCGTTAGGAATGATCCAAAAGCAAGGGCATTGGGTGCCGTATGAGTTGAAGCCGAGAGACGTAGAACGACGTTTTCTCATGTGTGAATTGTTGCTTCAACGGCAAAAGAGAAAAGGTTTTCTGCACCGTATCGTCACTGGGGATGAAAAGTGGATTCACTACGACAATCCAAAGCGAAAAAAATCGTGGGGCATGCCGGGTCACGCATCAACATCGTCGCCAAAACCAAATATCCATGGTTCTAAGCTTCTTCTCTGCATTTGGTGGGATCAGCAGGGCGTAATTTATTATGAGCTGCTTAAACCTAATGAAACTATCACGGGAGCTCGCTATCGACTTCAGTTGATGCGTTTGAGTCGCGCTCTGAAAGAAAAGCGGCCACTATACGAGCAGAGACACGACAAAGTGATTTTATTACATGATAATGCTCGGCCACATGTGGCAAAACCAGTCAAAACTTACCTGGAAACACTTCAATGGGAAGTTCTACCCCACCCGCCGTATTCACCGGACATAGCCCCCTCCGATTACCACTTGTTTCGGTCGATGGCGCACGGTTTAAGCGAGCAGCGCTTCCATTCTTTTGAAGAAGCCGAAAAATGGCTTGATTCCTGGATTGCCTCGAAAGATGAGTCGTTTTTCCGACGGGGGATTCAATTGCTACCAGAGAGATGGGAGAAAGTGGTCTCTAATGATGGACAATACTTTGAGTAATGTCATTTAAGCATTATATTTTAATTTTTTTTTTAAACAAAAAAAAGAACTTATTCAAGGTTCTAATATAATAAAAAATACAGTAAATGATATAATTAGTTATTAAAAAATTATAATTAATTTATTGTAGGTCCTGCGTACTGCATACTGGAACTAAATGCTGTCGGGGTGCGTTATGTAAGGAGACGACACATCATACACTACAAAAAACTACAATTTACCGATGTTAATAGAAAATATATCGCAGATTTAATCAGAGCTAGTAGTATTAAATCACACAAAAAAATCCATACATTACAGTACAATCAAACATATTTTCTAGCATTTAAACATATTATAAAACAAACAAATTAGACATTATCTAGAATATAATTTTAACAATTTACCACAAACACGCTATATTCTACAATCTAGACCGCTTCAGAGTCTTAGTTTCGTAACGTTAAAGCTAGGAATTTACCGTGGCACGTTGACGGCTGTCCAAACACTGCAGTACGTAAATCCGATCGTAGTATTATAGGGCTTATGGATTTTACAATATGACATACGTTTATATGCAATCGGTACACAGTATATGTTCATACACGAAGTGCGGCGTTGTGTTCCATTGAACACGCAATGTCTCGAAATTTGAGCGGTGTTAACTCTTGACTCTACGGGACAAAACGAAAGATATAAAAAATTACTTAAACTTAAATATTAAGAAAACTATACGTAGTTTATTATCGAGTTACAAGTTTCTGTTATTATTTTTCACTCAATTATTATGCAGCATGAAATATTTTTTTTAAAAGGACACGATTTTTCGATTTACATTAAAAAGCTCTTAATGTAAGTTAACATAAATAACGATTATTTATTATAATTTCCAACGAAAAACGTCATTACCATATATTTTTACAAAAGTAAAGTACAAAATTTTAACAAAAGTAAATTTTAAAAAGTAAGTTACCATACATTTTTACTTTTGTAAAATAGTATGGAGACGTCGTTTTAATATTTGCTTATTCATTGTTATGTAAGCAGAATTTTTTTGTTGTTATAAATTAATTTATATTTTTTAAACCAATAGCCTCTACCGTCTATCTAACTAGAGAGAAGTGAAGTGGATAAAGGAATGTCAACAAAATGGCACTAGGTTGACACTCCGTTCTTCATATACCACCCAATTTTCCAGACACTACGTGTTACGAATCGGAACTCAACGCTGCGCTTGGTCTACATACTTGTGAAATAATCTAAGAAGTACATTTTGGCTTATTAGAGGTATATAATATTTTTTATTGAATTTGTACAACAAATAAGGTAAATACAATTACATATGTAAATCAAATTAACAAAAGTGGATTACTATTAACTAAATGTACACAAAGGTTATTTTTTTTAATAGTTCAGTTTCACGCCCGCAAATAGCAGGCTAGACAGAGGGAACCTAGTATTAAGACACTCCGTTTCCCACTTACCGCCTAATTTTGGAGGCAATACGTGTTAAGTGGCGGAACTCTACGCCGTGTTTTGCCTCGACACCAACGCGAAGAAATGGAAATATTAAATATTTTATTTCCACGAGTGGGAAATCGAACCCACAACCTGTCTCGTTTACTGTCACACCTCAGGGCAACGACTGACCTCATGGACATATATAAAATTATTTGTTACAACTATATAACTATAGTTATAAATACAGAAGCTAGCTAGTAATGGCACAATCGGGACTGAATCGACAGCGTCAGATTGATGACCGCTGATATCCTTCACCATTTAGACTTTATATTACTTAGATGTGTTATGTAGATATTTATCTTTAAATAGTTCGTCTGTCTATTTGTTTTAATTAAGCATCGTACAGTACTGTAAATATAAATTTGACGCAGCTGTGGCGTACGACGATAAACAAGATGGGTGTTGCATTCGATTCTCGTTGCTGTAAAAGAATTATTTTCATGTCCTTTTTCTGTTATCAATTCAGAGTTCTCTCTCTATCTCGAATATGCGGGCGAAGAACAAAAGCATAGTGTCTTAACACTAGACTCCCGCTGTCTACCGTGCTTTATGCGGGTTACTAAAAGATTGCATAGAAGTTGTGTACATTGCACTCAACGTATTTAATGAATTATGAAATAGTTTTTATGTATAGGGAAAGTACCAAATTTACAACCATTGTTATATTTATAGGCTGTATAAAATATTTTTATTAGGTATTTATAATATATTTTTATTGAGTATTTTATTAAGATATTTCACCTATTAGAATTACAGTTAAATTAAAATAGTATCACATGAAATCAATATACAGTCAACTTCAATTCCAAAATATGATTAAAATTTAATTTTGATTATTTTCTGATTCTAGTAATAAAAAGAATATTTATTTCAGTTTTTCAAATTTGTATCCATTTGGTACAAATTTGAAATACTCTCAATTAAGACAATTCCGTTGATATCGCGGGAACATTGCGTGTTGAGGAGGTGTAGAGGCGGTCAACGCCGCGCTTTGCCTCGTCACAGAGCGAAGAAATAAAAATATTAAATACATAATTTCCTTGAGGGGAATCGAACCCATAACCTGTCCCGTTTACAGTCGCACACTTATGACATACGCCACGACTGGCCTTCATATTTGAATATAACTACATAAATACATACTAACATAATCGTATAGAAACAGTCCATCGCTAAAGGTCCATTAGGTAAGGCACGTAAGCTCTAAGACCAAAGTAAGGCTTTACAGAATCTTGTAATGACGCAATCAGAGAACAGATCGAAGGCTTTTAGACTGATGGATTCTCTATCGGATCAGGTGACAGTTCAAACAGTTGGCCAAAACATTCGTTGAATTGATTGATTTATGAGTATAATTTACTAAATAAATAAAAAGTTAATAGCAATATATTAAGTAATAAGACGAAACTGCATAAAACAGAAAAAAAAATTGAACCTGATGTTTTAACGATGTTTTAAATTTTTCGAATTTCCCATGTACCGTGGTACCGACTGAGAAAAACTGGTATATACGATTTCGTCTCGACATACAATTTTAATATGAATTCCAAAATAAAACAACAAAAGTAAAGCAACTGAAGTTTAGCTGCCAAGTCACAGGAAATGGCATTTTAGTTAGGATTATGTTAAATATCTATCGACCTTTTGTAAAGTTCACGAAGATATTTCCTTTTGACAAGATCTGTCCAAGTTAAAGGGGTTAGATGTTAGGTTTCAAATTTATTTCACAACTGCACTAATTTTAAATGAAACCATCTTTTTCATTACAAAGTTTTACCAAAATACAATTTTTCCGTCACATTTTTTCTCGGCTGATAACACAGCACAAGAAAGCTATCATCAAACTATAACACAGAAGATAATAAATCTTCCGCAAGCCGCCGTCAACTGGCCGGTGATCGATTCATCTGGCGTAAAAGTTCGCAAGACTTCCAAGATTTAAGTGCATTTGATGCAATTTTGGAGATTGGTTTTTACCGTAATTTATTACACGTTTTAATGTTAGTGGGTCTGCATTAGACATGAGTTGGAGGAAGATAAGAACATTTTATATTTAAAGAAATTAAATATCTTAAAAATAATTTGTATGTTTACTTTATACACATAACACAATATACAAAGACAGCAAAAAAAATATTTCAATAACGTTACGTACGTACGTAATTTATATATTTTTTTACCATAATGAAACTATAAAGTAAAAATTTTGATCAAATCACACGGTGTTACTGTACTGCCATTGTAAAATCTGATAAAGCCCAATATCTGATAAATTACAAAAAAATCATTTCAAATGAATACTTTAATAATTAAATTGTCATAAAATGGATAAGATATTTTATATGACGAAATAAAGTTGACCTGTTAAAATTTGAAGCCACTAACTTTAACTTGATATGACGCGTCAATGTACTAAAAAGACTATAAACACTATTTTACTAATAACATTCCATTTTATAATAGAATTTAATAAGCATTTAACCTTTGATCCAACAAATAATAAGCAAGCTAAGAAAATCTCAAATAGCTCGAATATCTCTAGTTAAGAGGCAATAAATCTACATTCAAGCGCTTAGGTGTTTAGTATCCAGTAGGTGGAAGTGATTGATCACAATTTTTTCAACATACTAGAGGATTAAAGAATTAAGGTATTATTAACGATTAAATTCACGTTTGTTGGCTTTAAATCAAGACGAACGTTTAAAATTTTGTAAGAAATAGAGAAAAAATACTTTCAACCTATAAATTTAGTTTTTAGTAATTGTAACGCATATATTTTATATCCACATCACATTTATCTTTGAAAATACATATTTTTAACCATTATTTTTGAGTTAATTATGTTTCCACGTTCTGAGCAGGAATCAAACGTACAACCACCGTCATATTAGCTCAACAGACTACCTCTCAACCACAATCTGTCGTTAAATAAGAGAAAACAGTAAATAGAAAATCCAATAAAGTACTTATCTACTCGACGTCACTTCAATTTCAATAGGTAGGCAGCTCTTGATCCGTCGAATAAATTAATATAATCGAGCAAGATAACTGCGTGAGGCGAGCCTTCGCATTATCAGTGAAAAATCTCTGAAGTGGCCCATTGCCTTCAAAATTAAGAATGTTTGATTTATGATCGATTTTACTGAAATTACTTTTTTGAGTAAAATGAGATTAGATACGTTGTGATAAATCGTTCTAGTTTTTTTGTACTTTTACCTGCTGTATGTTGGTAGATGTATACAGAATGTAGCACATAGCAGGGTAAGCAGACAGAATTCAATGTCAAGATCTCTTCTTTCTTCGTCTTTCGGTCGGATTCCAAACAATATGTGTTGCGTGAAAACAGAGAAAACTGAAACTCAATAATTTGACCGACTTATTGCCCACCATCGTCTCACTGTGCCACTATGGCCTCAACATTAATATAACCATATTCGATAACCCATATTTACTGTACACACACAAAAATTATTAAAGTCAGTAGCAAATACAAATAATACATCAAAGGGTTTCAAATCACGTAACGTATTAACTACGTGATCCCAACGACCATCATGCGGGGTGTTAAATGACGCAATGTATAAAAAAAGGACATTAAGCCCAAAATTGACCTATGTCTGTAAGAGTTGATTAGAATTGTGATGAAATAAATATCTTTTTCTCATAAAATGTGGCATTCTATGTGAGCTATTTTTGGCGTCATTGTTGCGTGCTAAATTTGTATTTGCTGTATAGGTGTAAATTCAAGTCTTATATCTAATACAATTTGAATTTAAGCTCGAATGGAAAATAAAGTAGGATTTCGCACAATCCACAGAATCTGATTTCATAAAAAAAAAAATTGCCAGTAGTTATATTAATTTCAAATGATAATTCTTTTTTAGTCACAGATTATACCCCGCAAATAGTAGAGTAGGTAAAGGAAACATTGTCCTCCCAGCACCGCTCAATGTTCGAGACACTTGACAAAACAATAAAATCAACAAGCCANACCATCATGCGGGGTGTTAAATGACGCAATGTATAAAAAAAGGACATTAAGCCCAAAATTGACCTATGTCTGTAAGAGTTGATTAGAATTGTGATGAAATAAATATCTTTTTCTCATAAAATGTGGCATTCTATGTGAGCTATTTTTGGCGTGATTGTTGCGTGCTAAATTTGTATTTGCCGTTTAGGTGTAAATTCAAGTCTTGTATCTAATACAATTTGAATTTAAGCTCAATTGGAAAATAAAGTAGGATTTCGCACAATCCACAGAATCTGATTTCTTAAAAAAAAATTGCCAGTAGTTATATTAATTTCAAATGATAATTCTTTTTTAGTTACAGATTATACCCCGCAAATAGTAGAGTAGGTAAAGGAAACATTGTCCTCCCAGCACCGCCCAATGTTCGAGACACTTGACAAAACAATAAAATCAATACAAAAATTAAAGAACACCACTACACTACAAGTAAACCAAAATACAAAAAAATATCCTTGTCACAAATAGACCGCGCATTCCATGTACCTTCATGATTTCGTAACTACCCACATGGGAAATTTGTTCACACGACATTAGAGACTGTTATGTGTAACGCTAAGCTTGCATCGTACCCCGCACGCCCTGTGGGATGCAAGATTTGTACGGTAAGTATTATTTTATAGTTTTTCCTTTTAGTTATAGGTTATTGGTTAATAAAAAGAATATTACATTACAATCTGATAGAAGGATATTGACCAAACGCTTTGGTTGATAACACGCCTATGTGTATTTTCTTGTGCACTCGCAGCCTCAATGACTTGCAGAGGGTGAGCACATTTTTTTACATTTCGGTAATATTTATGTAGTTTATAACATTCAGGGCTGCCTGATTTTATTAGGAAAAAAGTGGCGCTGGATTAAGCCACTGATTTAGTGCTGTCTATAAATATATAGTATTATATGAATAAGTTCTTTTTGCTCACCACGCATTATGCGAGGGACGAGACAATCGAAAATTGTAGAGATTGTATAATATACCAAAAACGTTGTCCAGTGCCGAAATAAACTTGTGTCTTAAGAGGTATTTCTCGGGAATGTTTCCTTATGAGGTTAAAACCTGGTTCCATTATACCCCAGGAAGACACAAGTTTGCATTTGCCAGTTTTCGAGAACACTTCTCTTAAAACCGCGCGTCACAACGTTTCGAATGACTGCCAGTTTCGCGATTATATGAAAAGTCCAATTTGACTGGGGATCGGTATCGGCATCGGTAGAGCGAGACAGTACTTCACACCAAAACACTAGATGGCGCTTTAAAGGGCCCAGGTTCGGTCTCATATAGAGTACCTATCTGAACTGGTGGTTGGTACCAGTATCAGCTTGAACCATTTGATCACATACAACGGAGAGCTGTTCGAATTGTTGGGGACCCAAGATCATTATCTTTAAAAGGCTTGACATTTTGGCATTGCATAGAGACGTCTCCTCGCGTTCTGGAGAACTGTTTGACCTATTACCTGCTACTGAATTATCTAATCGCACAGTACGTCATAAACTTAAATATAGTCCACAACATTTGGCTACGTGGCGCTCCACTACTGCGTGGTTTCGTAAGAACTACCTTCTACGCGCCACGCAACTGTGGAATGGCGCCGTAGGTAGCTACGGCGATGTTAATAGGTCGATACGACACTTACCATCAGGTGACCCGAGCGCTCGTTTGCCTTGTCCTTTCCATAAAAATAAATAATAATGGTTTCGATCTAGACCTAAAATATAGGCTAAAATTGTTAGTGACAACGTAGCGCGACTAGTCATCTTGAACAAAATACTATAATTCAATCAAGAATTAGTGTAATATATCTATTATTATGTACTAAATTTATCTAATCGTATCTCAGATAAAATTCCAAACATGTAGGCACAGAATGCAATATATCTTGCAAATTAGGTGTTGAAATGGATAACCTTTATCTTTTTCGAGACAAAAAAACTTATTATAAATCTATTATTATTCGTACAATGTAATGATGGTAAATGTCAGTCATTTAATGGCAGACTGCCACATTATTTTGTCAGATGTTTGTTATGCACTATATATAATTAGATTTTCTAATAAATGAAAGGTTTCAAAATGACATGTAATATAGCCAATAAATATGTATCAGGTGTGATAGATGAATCATCAATCCGGCACTTGATTAGCATTGTCTCAAAATTGGCTGAAAAGTGGAGAACAGTATCTTCATCCTAGATTCTCTAAATATTTTATGTAGACAAGAAATTGTGTAGAAGAATTAAGATTCTTATGAAAAACGATCAATAAAAATATGAAACAATTTGAATTACATTATTCCTAATTAAGATACGAAGAATAAAAAGCATAGCAGACCCATCAAGTATTTCTAAAAATAAAGCCTCTTTCATGAAAAGGCAAAAGGAACATTACTTTTTCCATATCTACGTACAAAAAGCCCAAATTGCATGCAACGAGCGAGTATCATCGCGTCGTGCATTTTTAAACATATCCGGTCATTTCTGAATAATACACTACATTAACCCCCACTTTAATGTCATTTCGACGTCCAATTGTAATTTAGTCGGAATGATTTAAATGTAAATAGAGGAAATGATGTTTACTTAAAAGGAGTAGGTGTTTTATTTATATTTAAAATTACTATATAACCTGCGACTTCGTCTGCTTGGGAAGTAAATTTATGTAAATTTTATTTATGAACCGAATGAAATAAAACTAATAATGAATATTGAGTGAAGTTTAGCAAAGTCCAACAGTGAAAACTGTATTTAAATATATAGATTATCATGCACGATTTTAAAAATTATTCTTGTTATTGCTACAAGCGTGCTTTACCTAATAACATATTTTCTCAGATATTTTCGATGTACAGTGAACTTACTGATCGCTGTCATCAGTTACATTTTTACTAAATATATACTGTAAATATATATTTTTGTTCCGTGCCGTAAAAAGTAGGGACCTTATATTAAAATAAAACTACTTTTATTATCTTATATAACGAATGGTAAGAGTAGCTGAATGCAAAAGGTCCTGAAAGCAAAAAACCATTTCGAAGGTTAAAATTGTAGTACAAATTTTTAAGAACTTAGATTCTCTTAATTTGAAAATGGAGTATTGAAACATTTACACATATTAATATTGTTGTTTATACATATTAATAGATTATCAAAGCTTCAACTATTTCTGATCTAACTTATTTGCATACCTCATCAGAGAAAGCAGGTACTTGAAATTATAGTTTTCCTTAACATTATTCACTGTATTGAAGACATTTTGTTTTTCATTATCGATATATGTATGAGATAATATATGAGAAACCCAAATACAAAAATATATATGATGTTTATAAATATAATCTTTTCTTAGTTCTATACTACCCAGTCTGAGTTGGGTAGACCATTGTAATTGAATATCAGGATATGCCGATCACCGCAACTAATGTGGGATACGAAAAGCTGTCTCAGAATAGATTTGCTAATGCACATTCGCTTTGTAATACGATTCTCCAGGTCGAATTTGTTTGTGTGTAAAATCATCCTTGGTTATGATTTATTAAATTTATACTAATCCGTTTGAATCGTATAGTGCATTAATTGAGAGAAGTTATAAAGCTATAGGCTATATTAAATTTTGATGTAATCCCCAAATTTGCAATTACATAACGACATAGGTAACGGTAATTTAGAAGGTATCATACAACACTCTTAGTTATTTCCAATTGGTTGGGGGGTTAAAAATGATACAAATGTCCTCATGGCAAGAAAGAGGCGTTTCCCACCTTTTAAAAGTTTACGTTTGTACGTAAACTTTCAATGGTGGGAATCGCCTCGTTATATTAATTTCTAGATCAAGCGCGGCGTTTATTTCCGCCAATTAAGCTATGTCGCAATTGGTATGAAAATCTGTTTATAACGCAAAATTTCTAGGTACGTCAAGTTAAATAAACAAAACAATAATAAAATACTAAGCATTTTCTACACGACGACACTATAATTTTATAACATTTATGAAGATCACAGACATTTGGTAGTTATAATAAAAAACGGATCATAATTTTTTATAGTAAAAATCATAATTTTTTGCGAGCACGATCTCACATAAAAACTAACAATATTGTTTTATCAGCCACGTTAACAGTTTTCCCCAAACTAGAGTAATTTTGGTAATGTTTTTTTTTCTATTTTCACGCCTATTTATTGCAGGTGAGAAAAAATTATAAATTGTATGACATGTACAATATATGATATGTACATATGTAAAGGAATATGCCTTATCATTATTTTAGAAAGCCGAAGAAGAAATTAAGGCCGTCTTGGAACTGTGAACGCGACGGTTATGGGTTCGATTCCAACGAGGGAATGAAATTTTTAATATTTTCATTTCCTCGTTCTGTTAACGTCTCAAAGCGCGGCATGGAGATTCGACATGGAGTCAGCATAGAATTCAAAATGCAATGCCTCGAGAATTAGGCGCAAAGTTGTAAGCGGTGGTATGTTAATGGAACAGAGTCTTAAGACTATGTTACCAGGTTCCCTCTATTTACTATGTATGGGAGCTAAAATATAATTTCTCTCTATCTCTAAATCTATTTTATCTCTATTTCTAAATCTTTATTAATCCTTAAAAAAAGAAAATTAAATCAAATCGAGCACAACAGAAAGTACCAATACAAAAACAAAAATAATAAATATATATAGACATAAAAAAGTAATTACTTACGTAAGTAAAAAAATATTTACCAACCAACCTTAACTCAAAGGCAAAATTTTATATTTAATGAGAAAAAAAAACGTTTAAACTTCATAGAAATGATCAAAGTCAAAGTACTTATAAATAAAAATTTTGTAGATATTCTATCAGAAACATTCGCCGTATTTAAAAAAAAGACATCATTCCGTTTACTAGATATTTTGTATTTTTCTTAAAAAATCTATCGATCGCTATCATCTACTAATGCGTAACAGCTTTATAACCAAGTTATAACTAAGTTAGGAGAGAATAGTCATGGCGCAAGGAAACAAGCCTGCGACTGTAAGCGCGACAGGTCGTGGTTTCGATTCCCACTCGCGTAAATGAAACATATAATACGTTCATTTCCTCACTCTAACACGCAATGCGTCGCATGGAAAACGGTGGTCTTAACACTAGGGCCCCAGGTTCCCTCTGCCTTCCTTGGTAAAAAAAAATAAAAATCTATCGATCGCGATGATATGCTGTTGCGTAACAACAGTAATTAAAGTTAAAACATAACCAAGTTACGACTAAGTTTTTTTAGCTTCACTCTTTCTTCCAATAAGTCAAATTGAAACGACATTCTGCTGGCCACATTCCGCTTAATTTTAGGGATATTACGTGTTGAGTGGCGGAACTCAAAAACGCACTTTGCTAGTAACTAGAGGGAGGCAATGAAATAAAAAATAAAATAAATATTCATTGCTACGGTTGAAAATCGAACTCACAAGCGTCGCCTTTATAGTCAGACGCTGTCCCACGGATTTTATTGTATACCTACTAAATTAATTAAATAAATCCATAATGTAATAAATCCTGAAACCATCCCCGATAAATAGACTATCCAATACAAAAATAATTTTATAATTCAAACCAATATTTCCCGAGATTAACGCGATCAACCAAACAGACTCTTCTATTAGGGCTAGAAAGAAAAACAGATATCATTCTCACTGCTCAACTCTAAGCGCCTATAATCAAATTAAACTATCAAAATTTCAATTACTTAGTAAAGTTTCGTATACCACTATAATTTCATTAGAACGAAACCTAGATTACATTTTCGCTTCGGCGCTACGGGACAGTGGGCAGATTAATTAATCAAAAAAATCTTGCTCATTTAAAAATAGTTTAAAAAATATTTCGTTGTTAAAAATACATATATTTTTTAAATTTTCGTTGCGTTCTTTACGATATGTTATTAAAATATAAAAAAAAATAAAAAAATATTTTATTTGTTCAACAGATTTTACACAGAAATAATTGTTACAGAGTTCTCCTCTTAAGCAAGTAATGCCTCTATTAGGAGATCCCGCTCTTCCAATACAATATCTTAGATATCTGTACTGTAAAATATTACCAATTATAATGTATCTAATAAATACAGTTGAACAATACGACAACAAAATAATATAAATTTAATAGATAGCTGTCTAAGCGACATTATTTTTACGCTTATTTTTATTATAATAACAAACTATATTTTATCTATGTCTATTTTAATATTAAATAAAGTGTTTGGTTGGATGCATAATCTTAGAAACAAATGGATCGAATTGAAAAAATCTTTTTGAATTGAATAGTGCATTTATGGAGAAAGTTGGAATGTACTTGATTTAAGTCATAAAGAGCAAACATAGGCACAAGAGTGCAACTTTAAACGCGACGACGATTCTTATTTGAGAAAACTGTTACTGTATGATTTAATGTAATTACCACTAGTGGATCTAAATAAATAAATGAAAAAAAAATGAATTATTTATTATTTTCTTTATTTTGAGTTCCGCCACTCCCTACTCCCTATACTACCCTGCTATATGCAGAATACAGTGTGAAGTTAAAAAAACTGTGTAATATTTCTTACCGTCACGGTAGGCCGGGACTAGTGTAATGTCATAGCGTGTTGAGTGAAAAGAGCATGAAAATATTACATAGTTAATTCCCACAAGTAGGAATCGAACTCACAACCGTCGCGGTCACAGTCAAACAAACACATTACTTAACACGAATAAACAATATCTATATAAATAAACATATTATCGCACGAACAACTTTAATATATATATAGTTACACAAAAGTTACTCTTGTACACGTCGCGTATCTCGAGCGGATTCAATTAAAAACTTGCGCTGGTAATGTCATTGAATGGCTTATCTTGCCGTCGTCGTGTTAATACCTACCCACCTATCTACGTTTCGCCATTATTCACACCAATTTCACTTTATATTAGCTGCTGATAACTTTTTTTAAATCGGGATAAAAAAAAATATTAAAATGTTTTTTAATGAAAAGTGTTTTTTAAAGCCCACTTATATGGAGTAATTGATTTGCAATATAATATGGCGTCATCATGGACCATATAAGATATTTATGACTAGCTTTTTTCTGCGGATTCGCCCGCGGGACTACGCAGGAATATAGGAGTAACTGATAGTAATTTGAAGAATATTTTGTAGGTGTCTCAGGCCTATAATAACCTTATTCGATAAATGGATAACCCAGAACAAAAGTTTTTTTTTTTCATATCAAACCTGCAGCTCCTGAGATCACGGTGTTCGCCTAAACAAACTCTTGAGCTTTATCATATTAGTATGGACTCCACGCGATAGTTGTTGTTTTGAATTCTACAGAGAAGCAAAAAAAATGTAAAAACAAAACCATATAATATAACAAAATTTCAGTACATTCTTTGTATTTATACCATAAGAATAGAAATGGTTGATATTTTACGACGACATTAATGACATCACACACAGGTACTCGAAGTATTATTCTTAATTACATTACTTACTTTATTCCACAATATAAAGTAAGATACATTTTCTTTCGAGGAAACTTACCTGCAACAAAAAAAATGCAAATATAAAAAATCATGTAAAAATATCTAAAAACCTATAAAAATTAGTCCCCGCTCGAGTATCAAGCGGAAGCGTGGAGTTTCGACACTGTGAAACGGAATACCGCACCACATCCTCACACTGCCCTTTTTTGAGACGTTGCGTTTTGAACATCGCGCTTTTTCTTGTTACCAGAGCAAAGAAACAAAAATATTAAGAAACTTATTCCCTCGAGTAGATATCGAACCTACAACCGTCGTGTGTACTGTGAGACGCTTTGCTACTGCGCCACGATGGCATTTTTAGTGATGACAGTGATATTAAAATATAAGAAAACCTTATAAATATCTGTTAGTTAATTAACCAAAGGCTCATCCAAACTAATCTTATAATAAAATTATTAACTTAGTCAAATATAATCCAAAAATATCGAAAACCCAAGAGAATACTTTACAAGCACACATTTCGTAAGAGTATTAACGCTTAATACGATTCTGTTTTCAGCGCACATGTTACGGATATCATTGTAAATACTGTGCGCACTGGGTGTCATATGAAGACAAATAAAAATGGGACAAAATAATATAGTGAAGTTTGAGTACTTGTTAAAGAACAACATCCTTTAGAAATTTAATTCGAATAGATTATATTAACTGAATTCGATTTATCATAACTATATAAACAACGTTAGATTTTGGCACCTAGACAAAAAATAAAAAAGCATTCACCCCAGGTTTACTTGCTTATAACGCAACAGCATCCATTGAGAAAGTGAAAAAATGTCTATTTCTACCAGTGTTGCCAGACGTCCCGATTTTGGCGGGACGTCCCTATTTTTAGCCCAAAAATTAAATGTCCCGATCGGGACAGGCATAGTCCCGCTTTGAAGTCTTTATTTATTATTTAATTTCTTTATTAGTTACTAATAAATTCATAGAAACATAAAAACGTATATTCATAAGTTATCTTTAATTATTTTGAAGACATAACTGAATTACATATAGTAAATTAAAACAATGTAGTTTAACTAGTGATGTTTTTCCATTAAAAAACATTTAATATTGGTATCTATCACCATTGACAGCTTTACTTAAAACTGTAATCTTGAGAATAATAAATTAAATCTTAATTTTTTTTATTTTCCTTGTCCCGCTTTTGACTGCAGAATCCCGCTTTTTTCATTTAAATTTTTGAAAATTCCGCCTTTCACCGAGAAAAAATCTGGCAACGCTGACATCTACTATTAAAAAAAATGCTACACACATTTTCACAATCTGCTTTGGTTAAGTATATAATTTACTGTACAATAAAATTAACACAAAATACACAAAATAATCTCAAAAGAATCTAAAACATAGATACGAAATTTAATTTTCAGTAAAAAATAATCACCTCATCTGAAAACTCCTAACGTACCATTGTATTGTAAAAGACCTTGTCCATACAAAAAAAGGGAATTTATGGCGACTCTACTTGTACATATAAGAAGCTATACTAAAACAAAAGACAACCACGTTTACTTTTACACCTTACGCTAAATAAAACTCTAATATTGACAGCAAAGAGTTGAAATTTGTACGAAAACATTAAAATAAATCCGATTAATGTTGTCTCGAATGCTTAATTGTAAGATTCTTGAAATGAAGATTTTGTTTCTTCAGTCTTATAATAATGTAATTGGATTTAAAATATTATTTTTATGTAATGTATATTATTGTCTAAAATAACGTTTGTAAAATGACTGCCTGTAATCTGTATATATATATGTGCATTTATAGGTTCTAGGTAACACCGTGACCAACTAACTACGAGTATGTAACAAAATCTAAGAATCTGAATTAAGCGTATTAATTATGGCATTATCATGGTAATCAATTATATGTAGATTAGATGATAATACATCCCATTGAGCTGGTCTGATGATGGAATTGGAAGATGGCTAATGGAACCTTGGGCTGTTTACTAAACGAAATATCTTAGAAATACTGTGAAATCAATAAACCTTGTAAAATCAACTAGTAAATAAACGCGATAAAACTCGTTCCCTTTCATTCAAAATGTAGTAATCAAGCCAAATGCAACTTTTGCATGCTTTTCTTACTTCGCCTCACGCTGTAATCCGCACATAGCAGGGTAGGCAGAGCGAACCTGGGTGTTGAGATTCCGTTCCCATTAAGACATTCTATTCCCTACTTGCCGCCGTAGAATAGAGCCATTGCATGTTAAGTGGCGGAACTCAACTCTGCGTTTTGCCAGAGCGAGGAAATGAGAATATTAAGTACTTCATTTCCTCGAATGAGAACGAACGCATAACCTGTCGCGTTTACAGTCACACGCTTGTGCCCCTGCGCTACTACTGACCTGATATAGGTATATTCTTTTAGATTACAAATAAGTATCGCATAAAAACAAATTAAAATAATTATTCCTTTCAAAAATTAAAACAATATTAATCAAAACTAATTTCCATTTTCCAACGAAAATACGTTTAAATACTGAAATTAAGCGAACAATAGATTTAATACATCTCATTTTATTACTTTAAAAGGGGTCTATTTCAGGCATGATAATATAACTTTTAGGATCTTATGATGGAGTTTGGAGCGTTTGGGACTCGATTTACTTTATGTTCCAGAAACAGTGAACCTGAAAGGACGCTTCAAAATTGTGGGATAGGCTAAAGCTGAAACTAAATAATACGTTTGTTATGTACGCGTAATTGAAAATTTTTCTACTTGTCGCACGTGGCGTGTGTTCAAACGCGATTTGAATAATTTTCTCTTCTGGTAATCCTTAAAATCATAATTTTTTTTAATCACATCGTAAAGACATAAAAAGTCGAGGAAAAAAAAAATGTTTTCTAACAAGCTATTAGAATTGACTTTAATTTACAATAACATTGAAGAAATCGTCATCGAATCATCGAATTAGAAAAAACATAGTGAAAACTGCATATACATCGGTTAACCTATTTCTGAGATTATCAGGCACACACGCTCAGACTAGTCTGACAAAACAAGACAAAAAAAACAATGTTTTGTGTTCAATATCACTGATTTTTTAGGTACAGACTGCGATCTTTCAGTTTTCTTCAATGAATCTTTATTCAATTTTAGGAATCGAACTCGCTACATCACAGTAACAAACATAAGACACGCGAAACAAAAAGCATTTATTATTACCATTTAATTAAGTTACAACGTTGCACGACCAACATTTCGTCGGCGGGTTATAATTAAACGTCGCACGCTGCGTGGACTGTGTTGCGTTGCCGTATTGTTGCAGATACGGCATTTTGTGGACATTCGAGTTTAAATTTAATTTGCATATCTCTATTATTTTGATAACAGTTAAAAATTATTATGATTTTAAGGAAATCTCTTTTATCGGATCAATCGCGTATATTTGGTATTATACTTTTTGGGAAATTTCGATTTCAAACACCTAGTAGTAGTAGTATGTGGTCGCTGGTACTGACAGAGTCGGTATACCAATATCTCTATCAATATCAAACTATCGCCTAAGATTTTTTTAATGTAAATCGGTTTACCAAAAGATTTTTTTCTTATTAGGAACGGAACAATTTGCACAAAAAGAAAAGATTTCCTCAAATACTATGTCTATACTTATATACCCAATCTAAACCCACTACATACTATTTGGTTTTGGCAATTTTTTAATAAAATAATATAGATTTAAAATACAAATATCAATTTTGCCACAAATTGTTACCAAAAGACTAACACAAGCGAACCTAAACTATTGACATTTACGTGACAATCTTTCAAGAATATAACAAAATAAATACACAAAAGGATTGAGCTGAAATACCGCCAGTGCCCGTCGAGAAATCGAATAGGTTGTATATTTATTTTCAAAGTAAAAATATGTCACGTCCTCAACAAGGTTACATTGATAATACTATACATACCTATAGGAAAAATGAAGATGATCACAAAAAAAAATCTTGGGTCATTAAAAAAACTTCTAGGATTGAATAATTGACTGAATTGAAAATTGGCAAATGCTTCCTAAACGTGGGTATCACTTTTTTAATCTGGTATAAAAAGAATATTTTTACCGTAGAAAAATAAAACGTATGTTACGTTTTATTTTTCTTTTTGGACTAAAAACTATACCTTTACCGACTCTGCATTAAAAAAGAAATTACAGAACAGAAAATATTTTTTTGTAACAATACATTAAAAATATATCTTAATTGACTATATTATAAAAAGGGTAGCGTTAATTTGCCGAAAAATGAGAAACGGTTTGTAACATTTTTTAAAATGTTATTACACACTTAGGAAAGAAAAATATTTATTTAGAAAACGTATAAAAATTTAAACGTAGCGGGAGTCGAACCCGCGCCTCCTAGTCGGTTTCCAAGAGGCGCGGTTTCGCGTGATGAGAAACGGGGTTAATTAACAATAGGTTCTGCTAACTAGGTCTCTGCTAACAAAAAATGAAAAACAAAGTCTAAACTAAACCAAATTTAAAAAAAAAACTCAAAAATCATATAAGAAATCCACTTTCAGAATACGAAATAATATGATTATTATAATATTCCGGATGCAGAGTTAGAGCTTTGAGTCGTGGGTGCAGAAACGTAATCCCATTTACTTTGAATCCGACCGAATTCAAGTTACTTTTCTGCTTTATTTCGCGAGCTTTCACTGAGTGACGACACGAGGTTCATGATTTGAGAGCGTATGCAAAAGTTATATTCGTTCATAAATCTCAAAATATTTTAATATAACCGCAAGAATGATCTTAATGAAGGAATATATATATATATTCTTTATTGCACTTAAAAAAAAAATTAAAATTAAAATAGCTTTACGCTGTATCCCGCACACAGCAGGGTAGGCAGAGGGAACCTAGTGTTAAGACACTCCGTTCCCCACTTTCTGCCGAATTCTGGAGGCATTGCGTGTTGAGTGGCAGAACTCAACGCCGCGCTTAACCTCGACACCAGAGCGAAGAAATGGAAATATAAATTTAAGTAAATATTTCATCTCCTCGAGTGGGGATCGAACCCACAACCAGTCGGTTTTGCAGTCACACCTCGTGCCGCTGCACCACGACCGGCCTCAGAACTCACTTAAAACATATAAGAAATACAAAATTAAAGTAAATTAGCTACCAAAGGCTAACAACTTGCTTTGTTGGTAATGGTTAACAAGCCAATTATTTCTAAAAGAAATCTCAACATCTTTCTTTAAATATTTTGATTGAGATACCTATGACTTACATAGGCTAAGTGAAACTTAACCAAAGTCGATGGTCATTTCTATTCGTTGACTTCCGCCACGAAGTAGACCGAATATCGAAAGTTGGGCAAAAAGCTAGGAACGCTGGGCGTGCTTTAACAACATGCTTACGCCGCTAGGAGGGAAAAAACGTAAAGATGCAAATCTTCAAATTTAAATAAATCTTCTTAAAAGTTTAAATATATAAACGTAATGTTGATTCTTTTATTAGCGAGGTAACTTTGATCGCAACCGTGGATTCGAACAAAAATATAACGTTTTTAACATTTTTTAAAGTGTTATTCCACACTTAGGAAAAAAAACTTATTTAGAAACCACTAAGCCATACGTTCAGAGCGCCTGGTCGGTTTCCAGGAGGCGCGGGTTCGAGTCCCGCTTCGTCCAAATATTTATACTTTTTCTAAACAAGTAGAAGATAACGTGTTACTAGACTACAGCTCTCCTCTGTATATTGACTATCAAATACAAGAATATTTTTTTCAATTCAAGGGAACAGTTCCTGAGAGTCTAGTTCTAATTTATAATATTAGTGTAGATAGGCAAAGTACACCAAGATCCACCTAAAGCGAAGGGAATATCCAGTATTTCATGAATAGACCAGTTATCAAAATGACACAGGCTGACGGCCCGTAACGGCTATCGTGAAATTAGATCGACAGCTTAACTGCTTAACGCGTTCTCCGAAGCACAGAGATAGTCTGCAAGATTGGATGCACACTCATCAACTTTGATTTTATTGAGGCTTAACCCACTCTAAATATAAATATTTTTTTAGAAAAAAAAGCTAACACAAATTAGTATTCAAAACAAAAATTTAAATTACGACTTGTTTACACAAATAGTAAATGCTAAGAAAAAAAACAAATCCAACTATATTTTTTTATTTTCATTTAATACATTCCGTTCCCCATTTTTTACCTAATTTTCGAGACATTATCTGTTGAATTTCAAAACTTAAGGCCGCGCTCAGCGACGTTCCAGAGCGAGGAAATGAAAACATTAAAATATTTCATTTTCTCGAATGAGAATCGAATCCACAACCTGTTCCGTTTACAGTCAATTGCACGACTGACCTCAAAAAAAAAACAAGAAAAACTATACGACAACACACAAAACAATAAAACATAATAAATCCATAGCACAAAGGACATTCCAGCATCCAGTATTAGGCCAAGTAATTAAGCTATCGCATTTCTACGGGCAAATTGCGCGTCACATAATTATTCAATGAGGACGCGAAGGCCATTAATGCTTTCCATTAGCGGGCATGCAAATATACTATCCCTAGGTATATACATACATATAGATAGATGTGTGTAGATTATATCTAAATGTTAGACCTTGTTTAGTATGTTTAAAGAGGGTAAAGTATTTAGGGCTAGGGAGCTTGTATGGTAAGCGGAAGTTCAATATTTATACGATACAACACATCACTCTCATATAGTGTAATAGTGGAGAAATTAGAGTGATACGTCATATGACGATATGACATATCACTCTAATTTCTCCACTATTGTACCGTTAAGCGGAGTAGGAAGGCAGACCATGTCAACAACCGTTGGAATTTATATAATAGCTAAAAGAAAAAAACTGACCATTTAGCATCAGACAATACAATATATAAAATATTTAATAATCTTAACAAAAAAGAAAAAAAATCATAACAATTTGGTCGTAAAAAAAACTTTTCATACACTTATTCACATCACATCATATCCATATGAAGGCTTACATTGTATTTTTGGATTTTACAAACATGTCACATTCACATCCGCTATGGGAATACCACGATCTGTTAAGCTATATTCATCCTATAAAAAAGCTTTATTGGCACTTGTGTAAAGCATTTACAATATAGAGCATTTATGAAACAATCAGAATATACGAAATATATATATATTCTTTATATTTTTTAGTTTCACGCTGTATCCCGCATATAGTAGTAGGGTAGATAGAGGAAACCTGGGAACCTAGAGTGAAGACACTCCATTCTCTTAAGCCGTTCCCCACTTTCTACCGAATTTTTGAAGCATTGCGTGTTGAGTAGCGGAACTCACGGACTAACGGAATATTTATAGAAGTAAACTCGGTAGAAACCGAGTAGCAATCGAACTCACAATCGTCGCGTTTACAGATTGCCCCCGCTCCAGGACAGGCTATGCTTATTTTTTTACTATAAATTATAAAATCCAGAAAATAATGATGTCGCAGTGCACCGTCCTCTGATTGCAAATACGGTTGTGAGTTCAATCCTGATACGTACGTATTTTCGTCGTAAAAGGCGTAAGACAGTCCATATACGAATATGCCAAAAATAGGTGATATATATGAGAAATAACGGGACAAAGTATGGTGTCGAGTTCCGACATTAAGCGCACAATGTCTCGAAAATTTTGCGATGCCGGGAGAACGGAGTGTCTTAACACTAGCTTACATTTGCCTACCCCGCTAAATGCAGGATAAAGCGTTAAGCAAGAAATAATTGGAAATGAAAAATATAAAAAACGGAGGACTTAAACGCCACATTCTGTTAGCTTGCCCCACTTAATATAAAAAAAGGTTAAAGATGCGACCCTATCATATATATACATAGATGAATAATATCTAAATGACAGATGTGGTGTAGGATATTATAACGAAACCTACACAAAACGGTCCGTTGAGACGTCATTTATTCGTCAGAAACCTTTCTTATTCTGACATGACTGACTAAAAAGGTAACAGTATCCTAAAAATATTTATATTTGGTAAAAAAAATCGAAAATATTATGTAATAAATAATAATACTGATTCAACCATCTTACATAGTAGGAGAGTGAACCAAGTGTCGAGACACAACTTTTACCATTTTCAAGACATTGAATTTTGAGTGGTGGAACTCAACGCCGCAAATTTTTCTTTGCAAGAATATAAATAATTCTTTTCTTTGAATAACACTGCACCACGATAAAATGTTGTAGGTAGGTAATAAATTATTGATTACAATTTTAACGTACAAATTTAACACAACAATAAATAACTTCCGCAACAAAAAAATAAAAAGAAAACCACAATACAAAAGACACATTTAATCAAACAAATTGTCAACCAATTTAAATAACACGACAGACGAAAAAAACCAGCTTCGTCTCTTTGGAATCCAGTTAATTTCATTAAAAAAAAAAAAACGACGAACAGAATACGCTCAGAACGAAAAAGTTTCGTGTGTAAAAAGATTAAGTGACAAAGGCGTGGCGAAAGCGCCGACAAAAAGTCGCCATTAAGCTTTCTTAAGTCCGCGAAAAGTTGCAAATTTGGGTCGAGTTTCAGTTAAAATTTGCATGAGTTAAAATTTTTCAATCCGTCAATTACAGAGATACTTCTGTAGGGGGATGTAATTTACAACTGATGTAACTTAGGCGTAATGCGTCATGCTGTATACCGCACACAGCAGGGTTTGTAGGTAGGCATTGTATATTGAATGGTGGAACTCAACGCCGCGCTTTGCTTCGACACGAGAGCGAAGAAAACAGAAATATTCAATATTTTATTTCCTCGAGCGGGAAAAGAACCCGCAACATGTCACGTTTACAGTCACATTTTGTGCCCCTGCGTCACGACTCTTATATTATAATTATAAGGTAAAATCCAATATTTATTAATTGTAATCTCTCAATGCAAAGTATTTCTCTATTTGGAGAGAGCTATGGATACAACATACATTTAACATTAACTGATATAGTTCAACGCCGCACTCTATCTAAATTAATAAGGAAAAACGGGGAGGAAAATAAGAAAATAAGAGTAAACGGGCAAGGAAAATAAGAGTATTTTACATTAAATTAACTTTTTTTTGTATTTATTTCAATTATTAAATAGTTGTATAATAATAGTATTGGTTATTAAACTTTATCATATAATAATGTAGTTAAAATGCCGGCTGACTTAATAAGTAAATAATAAAAATAAATCTATAAACGACTATTCTACAACAAGTATCATAATTTATTTATATTTTTCTTATATATTTTATGCCGCATACAAATATGCTCGACAGTTTTTTTAATTAATAGATACGCTTCTTAAAAAGAAATACAACATTTGACGATGCAATCTGCAATGCTACAAAAACAATTAATTAAATTGATTTCTCCACTTTCCCCCAAGTTTGCGAGACAACGCATGTTGACTGACAATCAACGCCGCGCTTCGTCAACCAGAGCGCGGTAGTAAAATTAAATGTTATTTCCCAGAATGTGGAACGAACCCGCAACCATCGGGTTTACAGGCAAACTGTTTCACTGCACCACAAAAGCTAGAGGCCAGTGTGGCCACTTTTATTGGTTTATTTTTGTTATAAATATAAAACACAAAAAATAAAAACTATTTATATAATGCAACAAGATAAAACAAAAGGATTACACAACACATTATATCCCCGTACAGACGTGCACCACCCTGCACCGCAATCAAACATATGGCATTTGCATCATTGCGGTCTTGAACAGTCACATTAAGGCTTTAGCTACGGCTATAAGCCTTTAGCTATGTACATATTATATATAGATTACATATACCGTAATACACAGATATAGTTCAGTTTTACGCTGTATCCCGCACACAGCAGGGTAGGCAAAGGGAACCTAGTGTTAAGACACTCCGTTCCCCTGTTTCCGCCGAGTCCTGGAGGCATTGCATGTTGAGTGGCGAAACTCAACGCCGCGCTTTGCCTCGACACCAGAGCGGAGAAATGAAAGTATAAATATAAACAAATATTTCATTTCCTCGAGTGGGGATCGAACCCACAACCAGTCAATTTTACAGTCACACTTTGGGCGTCTCCGCCACGACAGGCCATATATAGACAGGACAAATATAGTTAATAAATATTTTTCAAGCAAGCAAGGCAACAATGAAGAAAATAACAACTACTGACATTAATTCTTAATGTTTTCACACTTGCTTCTAACAAGGGAAGATAGTGCCAAAACGAGGGAATGCACTTTGGAAAATTAGTTGGAAAGTATTCTTAAGTGTTGTTAATTACGAAAAAAAAACACGTTGTTGTACACTTTTTCCCATATACTAGGGAGACACTCCATTCCCTACTTTCCGCCCAACTTTCGAGACATTTTGTGTTGAGTGGCGGAACTCTATGTCACCCTTTGTCTTGTTACAGAGCTACAGCGAATAAGGAAAGTAAATCATTCTCCCGAATAAGAATCGATGTTACTACTGCATTACGACGGCTTTAGAGAAATGTTAAGTGCGGTAAATATATAAGATTTACATAGAAAATAATATAGATACGAATAAATAAAAGATTATATAGTGGTAATAAACACAAGCAGCGGTTAATTAATGAACTATGTATATCTTATTCATTTTGGCATGACACAAAATGTAAACAAAGAAATACTGTTTCTTTCTATTTTATTTAGTCCCGGATTATTCCTTAAATATATGTTTTAAAATATAAAAAAATCTATATAATAAGACAAAATAACGAAAAAACAACTTTACGCTTAACAAAACAAGAAACTTAGTAAAAGCAACAAAGGTAACAACAGAATCGCAACAGTACTGTCTTATTAACAGATTGACCAATAGTAAAAATGGCAGATATAATCTGACCGATGACAAAATATCACATTTTAATGTAAAACGTCCGTCCGTTTAATGTAAAAAGTACATGTGCTCTATAATTTATTAAGGTAGTTTATTTTTATAGTATTAAAATGTGCCTCAAGTTTGAGGACAAGTACAATAAAAGAAGACAATATGTCGTCAAAGTTAGTTAAACGATCATTCAAATATTACAGCATTGAATGCAAGCCATACGTTTGAGAAGAGTTCTCAAACGTATAGCTTAGTGGTCAGAGCGCCTGGTCGGTTCCAGGAGGCGCGGGTTCGAGTCCCGCTACGTTGAAATTTTTATACATATTCTAAATAAGTATTTTTCTTTCCTAAGTGTGGAATAACACTTTAAAAATGTTAAAAAAACTTTAATTTCATTTGTTTACCTTTTATCTCACGCCTTCGTGAATAGGGTATTGATATCCCGTTAGACAATTAGTAAATTTGACGCCAACATGGCATAGTTATGAAATATCTGACAGTTGTATATTGTCAGATATGTAGGTTCAACCCAAGATTTTAATGTTTATTATATCCATAATCAAGGAAAACTTTTTATTAAGTTTTATCTCGACAAAGTGGGGTTATTTTTATGCCGGATGTATATAATGTTATTAGACATTTCATATTAATAAACGTCCAAAAAAGAAACACAATAATTTGGTACTAAATTCTATCTGTGTATTTTTTTTTGGTTTCACGCTGTATCCTGCACATTGCTATGTGCAATAGCAATTTGCGGGTGTAGGTAGACGAAACCTGGGAACCTAGTGTTAAGATACTCAGTTCCCCAACATTACCTGTTTTCCTATGTGTATTAGAAAGTTATTTAATACTACGGAACTCTATAAGGCACTATTCCCTTACGTTAACCACTTTGTCTTATTGACTTAAGCAAGCGCTATTGCAGAAAGTCTTCAATAAACATACATATAAATGAGTTTGAAATCAAATCAGAGCAGCGTGAAGGGTCCTCCCCTCTATTTACATTTAGGAAATGAACAAGGTATTCTGAGAAGGGAAACAATTAACAAAATTGAACTCCATACCCTTTTGCTAGTGTAGAACTATTATACAAAAATATAGTCTTCATTAATTTCAATTGCATTGTTAGTATCAACTGAACATTAGCCGAGCAAAGTCCCAAAGAATTGGTTAAGTTTGATAATTTTAATCTCAGTTAACTTCCGCAGTTAAAATTAACTAGAGAAGTTTAATGACCGTAAAACTTGGAAAACGCTATAAGAAACCTGATTTAAACGAAATAACTATTTATAAGTAGTGAAGAAATTTAACGCAATTAATTAATTAATTTATTTATTTGATAATAATATACAAATATTAAGAATGATTTTGTTTTTTCGATAGCTGTTTATGATTAGTTCAACATACATAAATACATTAAATAATACATACATACACACAAGTCATATAACAGACATAGTTTTTGTTAATTTTGCTATACTCGAAGGACTTACTTGGTACCTTAATAAGAAAGTAATTTTAATTGATTATCTCATTAATAGTTCCATATTATTAATTAAAATAATAAAGAGTGTGGGAGCTAGTAAAGGAAATCGTAGGTATATTTTATCGATTCTCTATTAGAATTCCACAGCTTGACACATGATGTGTCAAAATTGGGAGGAAACTAAAAAACGGAATGTCTTTGTCTACTAGGTTATTACTACCTGTCCTGTTATACGGGATAAAGAGTGCTTGCTTGTTTTAAATATATCCGAATATTTAAATCCACGACTATTCAACCAACACCTCAACTCCTCTATAATATCCATAATTCATATATATATATCTATATATATAAAATGACTTGTGCTGACTGACTGAGGTAAGACGCACGCAGAGCCGTAACCGCTGGTGGTAGAAACGTGAAATTTGGGCAGATGTTNAACATTAAAACAACGAATCAAAACAAAATAACACCATTCATCAAATAATTCCAATAATCAAAGTTAACAATAATGGAAATTTAAGCCCAAACTCTCCCTTTAAATAAAGGCAAAAGCCTAAAGGCCGTCAGCTGAAGATTATTAGTTTCCGAGCTTAAAATCGCCATCCGGAATACTCAAAGTTTCGTTTACACAACTTTGGAGTATAACTGACAATCTTATTTTGATACGTTTTTCGGTAGGAAACTTTTGGATACGTCGCTTAATAGCTATTTGTATGCCAAAATCTGCATATATCGGTCATCCAATGAAGAGGATAACTTAAGGGAAGTATCTACTTTTTTTTAATATTCGGTATTCTGTTTAGGGGGTTTTCTAAAATATATTGTATTGACTAAAAGCAGCTCGATTTACTTAATTTTGGGTCATTTTTAATAGAATAATTTTGGGCTGGCCAAAATCTCTTTAATTGGTTGTCCGTTGAAATTATTGGAATAATGTCGCATAATTTAATTTCTATGTTAATTGTGAATTTAATTCATAATTAACATATAAATTACAATAACATAGAACACAGTACATGCAAATATTTTGTATTTTATGAATACAAATGACTAATCTTTTTAAATGAAACTATTTCAACAAAATAATTGAATATATTATGGTAATGCGAAATTGAGAAGTACTGCGGTCACCGGTACACTGAAGGAAGTTGTCTGCCAGTTGATAGAAATATTAAATCAAAATACCGTAACCGATTCCTAAGTGCCTTTGCATAACATGGATACTTGCAAAAGAAACTAACCGCCAAAATGTACCCGATGAATCCTAATAAAATATAAATAAAGCTGTCGTTCTCTCTTTGATTCAAAATACATATATTTTCCAAAAATTTTAAAAGTTTAATGACCGCCATTTTCAAGCGTACCCTTCCAGGGGTTCACTTTACGCTCCAGCATCAGTCGGTCCTCGTTAACGAGTCCTATGTCATCGGCGTACATCATCAGCCATGTAAACTCGTTCTGGATGTGAGCCGAGACATTGTCTAGCACTATATTGAACAAGAACGGACTAAGAGCGGCTCCCTGGCTTGAAATTTTACTAACTAAGAAAGATTTTTTTTAATTTATGTTAAAATCATCTTTCTACAGGACAGTATAACAATAACACAAACGTCTAAAGACATGCAAATTAGAATTCACAAAAAAGAAAATAATTAAAAAGTACATAAAAGAAAGCAATCCCAACTCATCAAGTATAATGAATGAGGCGAAACATTTGCCGTTAATTATACTTTAATACAACAACAATTCTACAGAGCTTTGGAAAAAAAATGTATGTAATAAGTATAGTTACTAGCTTTTGTCTTCAAAAGAAAATAACTAAAAGTTATGTTGACAAATTATAAGTACCTACTGGAAGTAACTCTGACTATCAGACTATACATCAAGAAGGTCTTTTTTATGTAAACACTGTGGGGTATATCAAAATTAAAAGTAATGTAAAATAACCTTCCTCGGTAAGTGGACTATCCAACACAAAAAGAATCTTCCATTCCAAATCGTTACTTGTTAAAACTAGCGTATTCAACCAAACAAACTTTTTAGTTTTATTAGAATAGACAAAAAAAACATAATATAAATACTTTTTAGAAAACGTATAAAAATTTGAACAAAGCAGGATTTGAACCCGCGCCCTCTTGGAAATCGTCCTTGTTGTACGTTTCCGTTATATGTTTTCTAAAACATATTTTTACTTTCCTAAGTGTGGAATAATACTTTAAAAACAACAAATATAATAATTTACATTGTAAGCACATTCGGGTGTCTATAAACATAGACAAGCAGTTTGTAAATAAGCTCATAGTATTTCACAAAACTACTGTAAACATGTCGAAAATGCAATACGAATTAGAGTCGACCGTTAAAATCATAAACAATGATTCATTCTAAATGATATGTACAGACCGGATGTAAGGACATTTCCGGTTTGCGCTGACATATATCTATACACCTAAATTTTAGTATATGTGAATGTTACAAGCGACTAATCTTGCCAGTCTCTTTAGTAAAATATTACGCATACAAAATAGCCTAAAAGTTGATGTTTCTTTTCAATACTCTTCGATACAAAAAAATAACCTCTTTATATACATCTGAAATGAAGTTCATATTACAAAAATGAAGATTTTGTTTGCATGACCGCGATAATCTCAAAAACGAACCTAATATAGCCTAATAGCCTATAGCCTTCCTGGATGATTGGACTATACAACACAAAACATATATTTCATATCGAACCAGTAGTTTCTGGGGTTTTTGGTTGGTTAACGCGTCCAGATAAACAAATTCTTGGGCTTTATAACAATATCACTATAAACCCGTATGGATTTCATCATTATTACATACTAAAGCTATATTCGTATACATACATATATATGAAAATGGCGACCAATTCATCATAACGTATTGTCGGTACCTGTTCCGGATCGATACGACAATTTCCTATCACATGCTCTCACCTATACCTGCTACGACCATGGCTTTAAAGTGGGGAGAGTGATTTATTAGAGACGACTCCATTGAAATGATCTTCAGATGGAAATGCTGAATAAATTACTCTAGAATAGTGTAGAGACTCAATTGTGGCGCAGTTATGAAGATAATGGGAACGGATGGATATCTATTTATTAATATGTGAATCAAAAACTTTGCACCTACCCACTTTTTGAGAAATTTGTACAGAAGGAGGATTATCAAATTCGACACAAGAAAAAGTGCCGTTTTTCTAAAATAATGCATAAAAAATTAAATTAAAATAGCACACACACTACCATATGTTTGACAATAGACATTTCAGTGTATAGTGACGTAGTTTTGTATAAATTGTGTAAGTTGGTATTTTAATATTTTGAATTAGTTTAACATAAGGCCGTCGTAACGCAATTGGGCAACTTCCGAATAAACGTAATAGTTGTGGGTTCGACAACCATTAGAATAAATGGTTATATTGAAATTATTCTCATTTCTCCACACTGGTAGAGAAAAAGTAGTGTTAAGTTACGCCAGCGTAAAGCTTTTTAAAGTGTTATTCCACAGTAAAAAAACAAATATTTTTTTATAACGTATAAATTTTTCAACGTAATGAAACTTGAATCCTCGATAAGAAAAGTGAGAGATGATATGGTTCGCTTGTACAGTATGAAAGAAAGTGACAAGGTAATCTTTTCCTGTCCTTATATGTATTTTGTACGATGGGCGACGGATTTAAAATCTACATTTACTGTAATAAAAAAAATTCTTTGTATATTCGACAGAGCGATGTTAAGATTACATACATTGCAGACATTGGGCACTGAAAACCGCGCTTAGTCTTGTTACCGGAGCGAGGAAATGAATAATTCTTTTCACCGAATGGGAATCGAACCCAAGACCACGACCACCACCACAGCGTTTACAATCACACTGTGCCGCTACACCAGGACCGCCTCGTACTGTATTCTAATTAAACCCTGCAAAAAGCTTTAAGCATAAACATAATCTCGTAATTAAATATAAATTAGCTAAGTATTACATAATGTTTTAACGCTAACTTGGAGTTGTGAACTTAATGCGACTTCGTGTAACTTGTTCCAGTCTTCGCACGTCTGCCACTACTGCTGCTACAGTTTAAACTTGCAAAGTGCATTATCTATCTTATTGAGTAAATTACTTATTTGTATCGCGTGTACGTTTTCTATAATTCACCGTGGTCTTAGGTTCGATTTCCACTTGCGAAACTCAATTATTTTCAATGTAAATAAAGTGCGGGGTTGAGTTTCGCATATAAATACGCAGTGAATAGAATCGCAATCTAAATGTGATGGAAAAGGGAATCGAATTGGATAGAAGGCAGAGTATGAAGTGCCTTAATTTTTAAATTAAATTGAACAATGAAATAACCTAAATATTTAGAAATATATATAATTTTGAACGTAGCGAGACTCGAACCCGCATCTCTTCTTTCTCTTCTTCAATAATTAAACCATAAGTTTCTATCGAGTTACATCGAAATTCTACGTTACGTTATAACTTATTTTATATTGTTAGGCTTTGTGTGGTTTTTTTTTAATTTTCCCAAATGTTATTTTCAAAGAATAATCATGTATAGACAATCACACACAAACCTTTTTAAAGTTACGTTCACACACTAAGGAAAACGCAATAACACCAAATCAATAATAACAATATAAAAGAAAAAGAAATTCACAAGTAGTTATACCTCAAGAACACTAGACTACACTACAACATAGATTAGAGCTCAGTTGCAGGACATACATACATGTACAATGTACATACATACATCTCAAAACTCTTACAAAAGATAAAATCTACCGTTTTCTAGTGCAAACTTTAAGAAGACCAGTGCTCTAACGAGGCAGTGATTCAAAAGCTTCCTATTATGCTTTCTGCTCTTAAACTTGTGGTTTGCCTCGAGTATGTAGGAAAAAACGTAAATATAATAATTACTAATTATCTTCTTTGTAGAAGTATATAAAACTTTTCCTTTAATGAGTGTGTGACCGACACGGACACATACACGGACGAAATTCCCACAGGAACGGGAAAAAACGAAATTGGGAGAATTTTCTATTTTACGTTTTAAGTCCACGCAAACAAAGTTGCGAGAGACAATTAATAATATTTTTTTTTAACATTACGCTGTAGCTCGCATATAAAAAGGCACAGGAAAACTAGAGTTAAGACACTCCGTTTCCCCCTTTCCGCTGAATTCTCCAAACATTGTGCGTTAAGAAGCAAAATTGAACACTGTAAATGAAAATGTTAAAGATTTCATTCCTCCGAAAGGAAATGGAACCCACAACCGTCGTATTAACAAGTGTAAAAACTAGTCTACAAATCCACAAATCCAACATTATTCACGTACCTACATATACTTACATTACAACATAACATACAATGATAACACACCACGTAATGTAACAAAGGCGCAGGTGACAGATACGTGGCACGTTTGACTAACGGGTAGTACACGTTGCGGGATATAAATTACAGGCATTTACTTCCTGTTGTAACTATTATGTAAATATTGTATGTATGTATGTTAGAATGATTATAATACACAATTCTTGTCTATCTTAGCTATACGCTGTTTGCCGCATAGCAGTATAGGCAGAAGGTACCACAGCATCAGCGGATAATCACCATTTACGAATTTAATGTTATATTTTTTTAGCTTCAATATCTTGCAAATATCAGGGTAGGAAAAGGAAGAGGGAACTCAGTGTTAAGACACTCCGTTCCCATTAAAACATTTCCGTTCGTCGCTTTCCGCCGTAATCTGGAGGTATTGTCTGTTCAGTGGCTTTGCCTTGTTGCCAGGGCTAGGAAATGAAAATATTAAATTTTTAATTTCATCGAACTGGAATCGAATCCACAACCTGCCGAATTTACAGTAAGCATGCTTGTGCCCCTGTGCCACAACTGGCCTCAATTTAATGTGTTAATTATACATAAGATTATATACATACATATAACATATAAAAAATTGTTTTAGTATGTTATCTTGTAATTTAAAACTTTCTAGCCAAGCAGGACTCGTCGCTTTTCGTAGACAATTTTTTAATTGGAATAATAGAAAATATAATAATATACAAGTTAGCGTAGCTTAGGATGCGTGTTCACATTGTTGGTATTTTTTTTATAAATATAATAATAATTTCAATATATTAAAACAATTTAAATGAGTACATTCATAATAAAACAAATAATATATTGTAAAATATAGTTAGTCTCTTAGATTACAACCATTCCAAAATTATTATATCTGATGAAAATTCGATTCATCCGATTCAAATAAAACATGTAAATCCTGGCTTATTTCAAAGAAAATTTTCAATTTTACAAGCGAATTATTGATAAGGACTTTGCCCACTTTAATTTTGTTACTAATAGAATCAAGAATCAAGTATTAAGCGTTTCACAAAAGCGCTTTTCATGTAATTAGATTTTAATACTGTAAATATTTATGGAGTTCTCTCTTAGTACAGCGCAACAAGTTATGGTAAAAATATGTTTTGTTTCACTTACTCATTGAACAAATGTATAATGCTGTGCTTTTTGCGCTTTATTGTAATTATTACGCTATATTGAAGCTGTTTTATTAGTCCCGCAGTAATCTTTTAATTTTGTGAATTTTAAGTCTTCTTTGTTGTTTAAAGCCTTTGAATTCACTTAACTGTTTGAACAAATTGTAATTTAATAAAGAAACTAAAGAGATCAGTCCGCTTCATGACAAAAACCTTAATTATAAAGTAAATAAAAGTTGATTTTATCCGACTACGCGACACAATGGAGGGCAACGTGTTTATCAGCGTATCTATGTTTGCTTGGAATTTTCGAAAATAAAATATCTGTGATATAAAGGCAGACAGACAGACAGACAGATAACTAATCGAACTTACAGCCGTTACCTATACCGCTGTGCAATATTATACATATTTTATAAAAGCTAAATTACATCTAATATAGCAAGTTTATTACAGAATTACATTATATAGCATTAAACACTAGTAGATATGGGCGTGCGGTCTGTACACTGTGGTCAACGGACATGTGTTAACATTTGGTTTGATCGTGCGTTATAATTATAATAGAAATAGGATAGTTTAGGCGTGTGCAACGCGTTCCAATTAGATTGGTACTTATAACCTAGCAATTATAAAGGGGGGTAATACTAGGTAAACCGTTCCGAGAAATGAAATGTTTAATGTTTCCATTTCCTCGTTCTGGTAACGCGGTAAAGCGCGGTGTTGAGTTCCACCCCTCTCTGTGATAATAAACGAACAATTTCTACGAAAAATCTAAATAATATTTCCATTTGCCTATCACAAAGCCACGACGATAAAAATTATCATTTAGTATATTACCGATATCTACCACTGGTTTTGCAATCGTTATTATAATAAGACGCCCGTTGGAACGTAAATGAGAACTGTTATCACTTCTATCTGAACGTAAGGGAATGAGCGAGCTCTTTCTTCTTAAGCTCGAAATAACCAGAGACGCGATCGCTCGGCTCTATTAAGACTTCGCCTTGGTCGAGATAAGACAAAGTTTGTTTTCTGTTACATAGATCGATCCAAAATCTATCTATAACGCTATACGATACAGAATATTGAAAATCACTAAGCCGCTTTTGATTTCTTGCCATTTTTCAAAGTGTTATTTACACGCTAAAGAATATAAAGTATTCAGAAACGTATAACATTTTTATGTAGCGGGATTCGAAACCGTGCCTTTTGGAATCCCAATGCAGTAGACTAATAAGGCATACGTTCTTATTGAGACAACGAAATTATTATATATTTCTTACATCTTATTTTTTGATTGTACTGATCTTTGACTTGATAAATGAAATGGTGAATTAACTATTTGAGAAAGACATCACACAACGTCTGACCGTAAAAGCGACGGTGGGTTCATTCTCACTCAAATATTATGATTATTTTTTTAATTTATTGCTCTGATTAAAAAATAAATTGCTGTGTCGTTAACTTCAACCACTTTAGACGCAATGTCTCGTCAAAATTTGACTAGTGTGAAGGTTAGGTTCTCTCTGCGTAATAGTAGTATTACAGGTGACAAAATCATGCCTAATACTGCAAAACTTCGATGTGTTTTTTAATAAAAAATCTGTCAAACCATTCATTCTTCAATAAAAACCGATTTCCTCTCCCAAATAGCCCATTAAACCCGAGTCTACATAAAATTTAACAATTGCTGGATTTCATACTAGTGTCAGATTTCTGAATAAGTACCTCTTATACTCTGTGACAGGGGTGACCAAAAGGGAGATAGCTTTTTCCATTTCCTTTTTCATATAAAATGACAGATCATTGTATAGAATGACAGAAATAGGAAAAAAAGTAAGTAGTAGGTCGTATATTTTCATAAATTTCGTTAATGACAAATTGGAATAATAATAAATAAAAAAGAGTAATCAATTTTTATTTATTTTGACATTCACGATTTTATCTTACTTTTGGGGTATAAAGTAGCACCTTGTGATATCTTATTCAATTTTTCACGGGTTTTAATCATCATCGCCTAATGTGGTATAAAAAGTGATGAAGGGAGAAAATTGTTTAAGCGAACGGTATTATGAAGGCCAGTGTTCTTCAATTAGATCTATTCAATTAGATCTCAGTGTTATTCAATTAGATCTACCCAGTCACTTCTACTCCTGTAGCTAATAAAACTTCGAAAACCCACGAGCGTCCATCAAAGCTCGTAATTTTTCTTCAGGGGCGAGCTACTCTCGCCCCTCCCAGCCCGGTGACGCTGTCAAGACCAGTCCAGGTCAACAGCAATAAAGTCAATCCGAAAAATAAAACAATACTTCGAAATGTAGTTCTGCTGATAAAGTCCGAAAAAATCAATCGTTGCCGTTTTAAAATATAAACTATTATATAAATATTTGAATATTATTATGAGTCGTGGCGCAGAGGCACAAAGTGTAACTGTAAAATCGACTGGTTGTGGGTTCCATCCTCACTCGAGGATGTGAAATATTTATTTTAATTCATAATTCCATTTTTTCGCTTTGGTGTTGAGGTAAAGCGCGACGTCGAGATGCGCCACTCAACACGTAATGCCTCCAGAATTCGGCGGAAAGTGGGGAACGGAGTGTCTTAACACTAGGTTTCCTCTGCCTACCCTGCTGTGTGCGGGATACAGTGTTAAGCCGATTTATTTATTTTTTTATTTGATTATTATAAATGTTTGTGTACATACTAGATAAAGACATGTAAAATAAAAACCAAACGGCCACTACACTCCATGACAATTGAAAAGCCTCGCCTCGGAATATCGCGGCAAGGATATAATGTAAGAGTAGTCCATTACGTCGCGTACATTGTCCTATTTGAGAGTCCTCTCAATGCGAGCACAAAAGTGGACACTAAAAAGTGTTGATGATGGATTGTTGCTGTACATTGTATTTCGTTATGTTTTAGTTTCTTTTTAAATGTTCAAAAAAAAACTTTATCTCGCACATAGCAAAGTACGCAGAGGTAGCCTAGGGTTAGAATAAGACAAAATACGAAAGAAGTATTTTTAAACATTTTTAAAGTGTTAATCCACACTTAGGAAAGAAAAATATTTATTTAGAAAACGTATAAAAAATTGAACGTAACAGGACTCGAACCCGCGCCTCCTGGAAACCGACCAGGCGCTCTGACCACTGAGCCATACGTTCAAACGTAGTTCGAATCCCGCTACAAATTTTTATACGTTTTCTAAATAAGTACCAAAGAAGTATTTTGTCTTATTCCGTAGCGAGAAAGTAAAAATAATTCCTCCCCCGAGTGAGTATCGAACCCACTAAAGTAGAGCTTACAGTTAATACCGCAGCCGCTGTGACGGCATTTTTTTTGTTTTTTAGTATATTTAAAGTGGCAAAGTATATCGGAAATGAAGAAAAAGGGCATTATCATTTAGCAAAAACTGCTTTTAATTTACACATGTCATTTAAACGTTAAAAAAATCCATTATTAGTCATTTCCATTATACTACATACAAACATACATAAATGTATGTACATACTTTATACTAAAAAAAATAAAATAAAGCTCAACAAAAACTTTACTAACGTACTAATTTTCAAAACAAAAATAATCTCTTGTGTTCGAGGAGAATAAAGAAAATAATTATAATAAATCCTTTTTTATGTTTGTTGTGGGTTTTATTGTGTCCGAAACAATTAGCTTCGGTGATTTGTGTTGCAGACGTTAAGGACTCGAGTGTAGTGAATAAATATTAATGATATACTGCAATGCTCAGAAAATATATAGGGGTCGTCGTGGTCGAGTGGGACAGGGTGTGACGGTAAGCGTGTTGGATGGGGATTCGATTGCCACTCGGGGGAATGAATTCATTTCTCTGTTCAGAAATTGCGGCGTTAAGTTACGCCACATAACACGCAATGTATCTAATTCGGGCGGAAAGCGGAGAATGTAGTACTTTCACACTAAGCCCTTCCTTGTTATAAAATGTATAAAACTAAAAAACAATTCTGCCACATCATATTGGATATTTATAAGAATTATAAGAATAAATTGACATAAGTAAAACATATATTTATATACGATCATGATCTTTTTCACCTCAATGTGAGGCGAACCGGAAAGTGACTTATGATCTTTACTTATAAATGATAGATGTATTTGTTTTACCTCCATCACAGGGTAGATGAGGATGACTGATAACAGAAATAAATCAATTATTTTTTTCGTTCTTTTTTCTTTATACCTTTACTTAGGTGCTCTAGGTTGTTTTACATAAAATATTTTTATAATCTACTACAAATTATTAATTTAATAATTATCTTTAATTGAGGCCAGTCGTGGCGCATAAGCGTGCAACTAACTGCGACAGGTTGTGGGTTTGGGTGATTCCCACTAGACGATATGAAATATTTAAAATATTTTAATTTCTTATTTAATATTTTAATAATGTTCTTATAGAGCTATGTCAAAAGTTGTAACAAATTTATAATGTGCGGGTTCGAGTTCCGCTACGCTTAAATAACAATATCTTTGCTATTTTTAATTGAAACTTCAGATTAATCGCGTTTTTCGGAAAAAAAACCTCAATAAATAGCACATTATAAAAATGAATAAAAAAACAACGCCATCGTGACGTTTTTCACATTTTCACGTATTAAATATTAAGATTCTGGTAAGAGCTGCCTAGAAGTCAGCTTACTACGACTTAGTTGTTACTTAGAGTTGAGCTCTTTGAAAATTTGCTCCTTTTTATAAAAACATAATGCATCACTAGTTTTTTGAGCTTACATTTTTAATTGACTTGATAGGTTTTACCTTTAAATATTTGATATATGATGAGGCATAAAAACAGAAAGGTATTATTATATCAAAAGAAACATATGTTAAAGGAGTATAAATAGTAAAATTATTATTGTAGTTTCTGGCCTTCTAAGGATATAACGTGAAAAGGAAAAAAACCTATAGTTTAAAAATCTGTCTAAGATATCCAAGAAATAGAATGTTCTAATATAGGCAGAGAGTTGAAAAAAAATCATACATAAGTCTATATAAATATAATTCAGATACTGAGCGAGGGAGTGTAGAGGAGAGAGAATTTCTTGAAGGTCCTACGAATAGGGATACGCCCTTACTATACAAACGAACGAAAAGAACCTCCATTTTACATTTTAAAGTCAACGTAAACAAAGTTGCGGGTCACATCCGACTAGTCGTTGAAATATAAGGAAACGATAGTTCGCAAAATTTTAATTAAATACCCACAAAAGACGGAAAATTTACCGCATCCAAAACAAAAAGCTATAGAACTGGCGAAAGTAAATAAAGTGTAACTTCAAGCGGAGCGTCCAATAGGTGACTTTCAAAGAGGAGCCAAACACCGTCGTTGTTTGCGGCATGCTCGCGTGCACACTGCAATTTTGTATCGCATTATATGTATACAAAAGTGGGGTCTCAGTGGAAATATAAAATGTTTGTCTTTAAATGTGATGGTTGTGGGTTTAAATCCATGACTTTTTCTTGGATTTAAACCCACAAAAACACATTTTCACAACAGTTTTTTTGCATGGTAGGTTGAGGAAACCTGTTAAGGGAAGTGCTAAGACATTCCGTTTCCCACTTTCAATGGTAGTAACTTAGTAACGGAAGGCAATGTCACATTTTGCATCGCTACCAGACCGCTCAAAGGAAAAGAACCTATTCCCCGAATGTAAGTAGAACCAAGTCAAGTCAGCCAACAGAGAGACGCTGTGCCACTGCGCCACGACGACCTCAAAATTTAGTTACTTTTATAATATTATGAGTAATAAACCAAAGCAACACCTACAAACTTATAAAGTATATACCAAAATTCTATCATATTACGATCTATTTTATAGAAGCAATAAAAATTTTCCAAAGTAATATTTGTAAGTTTCAAGTGAATCTAGATACGGACCTTATTGTAGCTGAACGTTAGTACGACTCGGTACGGTACATCTCTATATAGTACAAATTGTTATTTTATGTTAGACAAAATTATTATAGTGTAGGAAAGTCTTATTTTGTTAATGTATTGTATTTACGATTGCTGTACTGCGGTGAGGACTAAATTGTTATAATATATGTTATAATATATAATGTTAGAGAATATAACTTTGTACTTCAAGTTGTTTATTACAAAAAGATCTTAGTAATCAGTTTTATTTGGTCAATCAATCATCTTAGCCAATATATACACCACAATCCAGCCCACTTTGAGGTAAAAACTCATTAAAAAGCGGTAAGTATTAGGTATCTCTCTTTCGATATTGTTACATTCATTTAGTATCTAAATGCATAATATTTTCCCATTTTATGAATACAAAAAGTACTAAAAAAGATACAAAAATAGAGTTAATAAAAATTGCAGTAACATATTCGGGCATATCTCAATTGCGATTTATTAAAATAGTCTAAGAAAAAACATTCAATATAACTTAATAATAAAGCGATTTTTACATAAAAGATACAATTCAACCATCACCATCACTTATCTATTAGATACTTTTGTTTGAAACAGTGAACAACCGCAAGGCCATTATAGCAATTACGAAGTTTCAAATTGCCGACGAAGACGTTTATGCAAAGTTTTGTTTTCCCCTTAATAAGTGATGATTGATATCTCTTCCGTAATTAGAAATTAAATTTGGTATTTAAAATAACTAATTACATTTCAATTTTAGTATGATATAATTTCATGACAGGTTAAAATGAGTTTCGACGTAGTTTTTTTAAATTATTTTTTCTATTTTCCACTCATATTAACACTGAATTTATTTTAAAGCATAATTAGAATAATATATATCTACATATGTATATATTTACATTGAAATTTATAAAAATAGAACTACCGACCAAACTATTATATTATATGTTGTTGTTGTGTGTTCTACTAAACTATTATATTATACTTCTTCATATAGAAGCAGCATAATAAATATAAAAGATCTATAATATTATATAAAATTCAATTTTAAAATTATTTAGAACCTCTGAAAAATATCCTTTAACATGTTGAAGGACTGCTATGAAAAATTATGATCTTCAGATATTCCATTCCTACATATTGTATCTATTATTATTACTCTATTATCTATTATTATTGCTACTTTGTTTTAAAGAAATTTTCTAATAAACAAATATATAATTAAATATAACCATAAACTCACCTAGAGGTTGAAATTCTTAAATTGAAGTAAAAAAAGTAGGCAGCATGTCCACTCGACATTAAGGCTCTGCCTAGCCCGCTCTCTTATATGCGGAATAAAGTGTGACACTAAAAAAAACCTTACAAAAAGCTCTACATAATTCTTAAAAAAGCTAATCCATTACTTACATTACACCAAGGCTCCCATACATATATATGTACATAAAAATATATATGTAAATATGAACGTCTTCGGAAATTGGCCCCGTATCAAGTGTGACACTTTCTCTTGTATGCCTAGAACTGTCACTTCTAATTACAATTCGGACAAAAGTCTGAGAAAGAAATGTTGTCTTATATTCCTAAGGAACAAATCTTCTTGAGTGGGTGTAAATAATTAGTTTATATCATTACTAAGGATCCAAACGCAGCTTCGCCCGCTCAAACTCATTGTTATAGTATAGACAAATCGAACAAAATTTTTACATAAATTATATTCTGTATTCGTTTAATTCGTTGGTGGTTTTTGCGTGAAAGTGGAACAAACATCCATCTTCACAAATCTTCACATTTATAATATCAAAAGAATATATATTTTACTTTGTTATTATATATAAGCCAAACCAAGTTATTATTTCCCAAATATACCAAAAAAAAAATAACAAAAGTTGTCTAAAAAAAGATTGGTAACATGAATGTTAAAAATACATTCGAGAATGAATCCGAGTCAATGAATCGTGAAAGAATGGGGACGTGAACGATCCGTTATAAAAATGGGTTTCGATGGTTGAAATAAATGAATGAACTAAGAATGAATGAAGTAACGTTTATTTTCATTGCACTCGATGACTCCTAGGTGAGATTAAAATCACCTTAAATACAAAAAGGTTTTCAATGGAAACTATTGTTTTCTTTGAAGTGAAAGTACATTTTTAGAAAACGTATAATAAATTTTGAAGTTTGGAGCGCACCTCTTGAACACGGCGCTCGGATAGTGTACACGAGGCGAGGGTTCAAATCCCGCTAACGTTAAAATTTCGTTATATGTATGTGTGGTTATTGAAACAACGATATAAAATTAAATGAAAGTATTTAAAATCTATTAGTTGTTTAAATAAATAAATAAAATAAATCAGCTTCATGCTGTATCCCGCACACAGCAGGGTAGGCAGAGGAAACCTAGTGCTAAGACACTCCGTTCCCCACTTTCTGCCGAATTCTGGAGGCATTGCGTGTTGAGTGGCAGAACTCAACGCCGCGCTTAGCCTCGACGCCAGAGCGAAGAAATAGAAATATAAATTTAAGTAAATATTTCATCTCCTCGAGCGGGGATCGAACCCACATCCAGTCGGTTTTACAGTCACACCTCGTGCCGCTGCGCCACGACTGTCCTCATTAGTTGTTTAGTTGGGAAATATTAAAGAAAATACAGTTGCGTTGAGTTCCGCTACTCAATACGCAATGCATTAAGAATTCGGCGAAAAGTGGACAACGGAAGTGTATTTATTAATGGAGTACAGGAGACAACGACGCCCTTTGCCCGGACACAGACATATAAATTTAAACAGAAATACAAATTTAATTAAATAAATCATTTCATTTCCTCGACTGGGGATCGTACCCACCACCAGTCGCGTTTACAGTCACACTTTGTGCCCCTGCGTCATGACTGGAATCATAAGTTGTTTTAATACTCGTGAAATAAAAATTTAAATATAAAATTTTTACAATAAAACTTAGGATTGTATGAGATTTCGAAAAAGTTGTATAAAATAAAGTATTTATGTGAGACAAATATGTGATATCTTCTAAAAGGAAAATAGAAGACCACCATTCTTCTGTAAGTAATCATATATCGTATCCATTAATTAATGAAACTAATGTCTTCTCGTAAATCAGAATATGATATTATTTGTTCATCCTATAAGCATTTAATAAATATTATATTTAACTATTATTATTTAATATCATTCTATTTCCATCTCACGTAGGAAAATAATTCAATCATTTTCGTTATACACAACCGGTGGTAGGTGGCGGAACTTAACGCCGCACGTTTTAAGCCAAATCATGAAAGTGAAAGTCCCTTAAATATATGTATAAAGTCAAAATAGTAAAATCAAACTCAAATTCACCGTATAAAGTTACTCACTTGGAGTAATAATTCCATGGTGTCATTATCTGTATACTAAATTAGTGTGATTACTTACAAAATTACTCCTTAATTTCTCTTGGTAACATTAGTCTTCCCAGGGTACAGCCTTATAAATGTAATAAATTATTATATTATTTTATTTAGCTTACATACGTTTTCAGTGTTCATAGCGTGTACTTACCTGAAAAGAAACAAAATGTTATAATACAAGAGATACTTTTTTTCCTTTCTTTTTCTTTTAAATTACATGTAAAATTAGCCGCCAGCTAGCTAAGCTTATTATTACAACTCAGCCATATTATGCACAATTTTACACAAATTGGAGCCTATGTGTTACTCGTATATAAAAGCTATAAAACCGTAAATTTTCATCTAAATCCAGCTGTTTTTGCGTAAAATAGGAGCATATTACGATCATCTATCTTCATAAGCTTTCACATTTATAATATTATTATTAGGCATAGTAAATAAAAATATTAAAAAATACCATACAAATACATACTTTCACATGACATTAACATATAAGATTCACACCCGACTTCATCCGCGATGCGACACAACACGCACCTGAACACGTCGTAACTTCACGTAGACTAATTATAACGTTGCTTACGACCGCATGAGAAACTCTAATTAGCATCATATTTTATGTTAGTTTCCAGCAGTAAAACAAATGGCGGAGTTATAAAACGTTAATGACCTCTGCTGGATACCTAATTTTTCTGCATTTGTCGGATAGGCAGAGAAATGTTACTTTAAGACATTGTGTTTTTAGAGGCAGAACCCAACACCTGCCGGAGTGGAGGAGAGGAGAGTTTAAGGTGAAGGCGCGCTTTTTAAAGATACCCATGTTGTATCGACCTGGAACACAGCTGCAAGTAGGCCACTTCACAGTTGCGTGGCGCGTGGAAGGAAATTCCGACGAACCCGCATAGTAGGGGAATGCCGCCTATCCAGATGGTGTGGGTTGTATTTGAGCTTGTGACGTACCTACTGTGCGGATAAAAAAAGCGTGTGCAAGTCAAACTGTTCCCCAGAACACTCTCCATGGTAAATAACAATTCGAACGGTTCTACGTTGTATGCGATACATTATTATTAGTTCGATTCATACTTCAAGCTGATACTGGGATGCACCAGACAAGAGATGAGAGCAACAGTGGCGGAAGCGAAGGCTGCCTAAAGTTGCCAGGTGCAGCCTTTGAGAAGGTCCAAAACTGATGAGTTCTGGACAGGTAGCTCTCAAGCTTCTCACCGATTTTGGCGATATGCTTAGACCTTGCTAAAAAAAACGTACCGAGAGTAAAGTATCTAGAGGCTCGGTTATACTTTCTTTTTGAAGCGCATCCTTAGTGGCCAGTGCCTCGGCCTAAATTTAATATTCTTCGCGTTTGCAAGTTTGCAAGACGTATCAAACCAAAATTGTGATTTGCCACCTGCATGACGTAATGGGAAGCTATGTATGAGATACAGCTTAAAGCTAAAAAAAAATATTTAGAATATTTTTATGATATCTTCACGTAATTGTGAAGTGTTTAGGATCGATTCCTACTAGGAGGAATGTTTATATTTAGAATTTTTTTTTCTTACTAGCTAGACGTAATATATTGAAGTGAAAAACATAGAACGGAGTGATGTATTGTTGACCTCATATATGTTAATCCCATTTAATATATAAATAATAATTTTATTTCATGAAAACAATTTCTATACATTTTTTAATACACAAAAAAACTTAGACCCTATAGAAAACAGAGTTTTTTTTAAGTAGCCATTATTGCAAAAAAACACTTTGAATATAATTAAAAAAAACTAACACCTTTCCCTAACATTTCACTAACACCATTCCAAATTTCAAATACAATTCTACATAATAGCAACACAACTGAAGACCTAACTGGACGTGTGAGATGCGTGGTTTCCCGCAGGTGCCAAGACAAGGTGAAGCCGCAACTCGGGCCTTGGCACGTTGTGTTACTAACAAAATTGATTAAAATTTGCGTTTCTGCTATTTAGACATACTTATGACGATATTTAGGAGATTAATTCAATTAGTTTCAATTAAAAGACTACTTAAGGGTAAAATTATATTTAAAATATATGTAATTTAATATATGGTGTTAAATCCAAAGTATCCACATACTTTGGATTTAACACCACGAAAGTAATTTGTCAATTTTGTTTGTTTCATAAATATTTCAATTTTTGAATAGAGTAAAAAATATATTACTAAGTGTTAATATAAGATCTGAGTTCGGCGATTTTGCCAAAACGTGCTCGCGTTGGCAGATTGGCAAATGCAAATCGACACTATAAAAACGAGATTCATTGGGCTAAAAACATATTGAACTACTTACCACATAAAATTTTTAACATAGCAAGATTTGAATCCGCGTCTTTAAAAAACCTCTTCTCAATCATGTGGGTCAGGTATACATTAAGTATCATCGCGCCAAGTCAATACTTTCACATGACTCTATCTTTCTATGATTTATATAAATCTTTATATTCAAAATTTATTTAATAAATAATTAAAAAATTAAATCAGCTTCACGCTGTATCCCGCACACAGCAGGGTAGGCAGAGGGAACCTAGTGTTAAGACACTCCGTTCCCCACTTTCTGCCGAATTCTGGAGGCATTGCGTGTTGAGTGGCAGAACTCAACGCCGCGCTTAACCTCGACACCAGAGCGAAGAAATGGAAATATAAATTTAAGTAAATATTTCATCTCCTCGAGTGGGGATCGAACCCACAACCAGTCGGTTTTGCAGTCACACCTTGTGCCGCTGCGCCACGACTGGTCTCTAAAGTGTTAATAGTTTTTACATAATATAAGATCACGAACTCAGCGGGATTATATATAATCCCGCGTCAACGCTAACAAAACACGACGGAGACGACAAGTGTATTTAATCGTTTGAACTTTAATTAATAATTATTGAAAATGTCACCCGACCCTCTATCCGCATAGTTTGGCAACTAAATAAATATCCTCTTCAAAAAGTGAACAATGGAGACGTACCTATATTGGGCCGATTATAAATATAAATCATTGGTGACTTGGCAGTGGAAACGAATCGCGACGTGACGAATGTGTCTGACGCATAGGTAGGTATTGCACTGCAGGTATTTATGATGTTCTGATGTGTTTGCGGTGGGTTTGGTGTATTATCTGGCGTAGTTAATATTTGTACGATCAAAATCATAAAGAATAAAAAAAAAAGTTTAACACTTTGTCCCGCATAGCAAGGTACAGGGAACTTAAATGTTATGATATTACGTTTGCCATTTTTCATGAAGACATTCCAATAAAATAAACTAGATCAAGTAATTATATCCTGTATAATAGATCTACTACGACAAGGTAAATTTACATGATATTTAGTAGTTTATGGCGATAAAAAAATGTACATTTCGGTATAACTTACGTCATTTCATTGGAAATGAATTATTATTACTACTAGCTTCTACTAGCTTCACGCTATTATACGCCGCAGCATACACAGGGGGAGCCCAGTGTTAAGACACTTCGCTTCCCATTAACCACTAACGAAGGCTACTAAAATAATTCAAACGATATAAAACATTATAAACGACATTTATTAGTTTTGTATAATTAAATCTAATTACAAGCAGGGAAGCGTCAAGTAATATTTCATGATGATTTATTAAGTGTTAAATTTTGTAAAGCTTAATTTATTACAGTATTTTATTGGATTATCCTCAGTCATAATCCCAAGAATATATAAAGGGAACAACATAGTGTTCTCAACTTTTCGCGTATTCCAATTTTATGTATTAAGCGGAACTTAACGCCATACTTTACCTAGCCGAAACAAATAAATTTAAAATATAAGCAGAAGAGTAGACTCCGGTAATATGCTAGTGGTCCATCATGTATACAGATAGACATTAAATTTATACACCACATACATATTTTAATATAATGTATTATCTCTGCTATGATAAAATATCTTATAAACTAAGTAACATTTTCTTTCAAAGAATATAAAAAACTATATCAAAAAGCTTTCCAATATAAGAAAGTAAGATAGAACGATATGATATCAATTTCATTTCCGTCCTACAATTCACACGTCCGCACACCGCGGGTATCGGTGCACGACTGGCACCAACGGTGACCGGCTGCCGGAAATTGACATTTTTAGTTTTTTTTTTTAATAGGAACTACCCTAGCGCGTGATATGAAATATTTCAGTGAAATAGCGTTAGTTTAGAAATTAAAAAATATAAATCATTTTTTCATATAACCATTTGGAGCTACGTTAGTTTTATTTTTAATTTATGATATCATATATCGTTGGATTAGAGTGCGAACCTGCTAACAACATATTAGGCAAATTATCAAAGGAGACAAAAGACTATAAATATTTATGTATTATCAGAAGGTTTTTACGTTTTCGATAATTGATATAAAAAATTTAATAAAGATATATATATATATTTTTTAACTTTAAGCCGACGATATGTATTAGTTTCACGCTGTATCCCCCGATACAGTTACTATATGTATAATATCTTAATACTAGTAAATTATTCTTCCAAGCACTAATATAATCAAAAATCTAAATAATATTCTAGATTTTAAATGAAACTATTTTAACCGGATTAATCGCGTATATTTTGTACTTTTATACATTTTTGGAAACCCGACGTTTCGAACACTTTGCAGTAGTCCGTGGTCACGGGTAGACTGAGGTGGCATTCGTCTGTCAGTTGACATAATTATTATATCAAACTACCGCCAACGATTTCTTAATTGCCTCGCGTACTGCCCTGGATTCCTGCAGAATGAGCTGATAGTATCTTGCCCTCTGGTATGGTGGGTTTGAGACTTCAATGATTTAATGAGTGGGTCCCAGGTGGTAGAAAGCTTCCAGCCATCCTCTCTATTGAAATTAGGATATTTTTGTATTTCAATAGCCTCGCGGATCATTCTAGGAATGTATCTGTTTTCCTTAGCGAGGATTTGGGGTTTATCAAACCTAATGTAGTGGCTGGGTTTATCCACAGTATGCTCACACACAGCTGACTTCGATACATGCCCATTCTTGATGTCAGAGATGTGTTCCTTCACCCTAACACCGATGCTTCTCTTTGTTTGACCGATGTATGATAAGCCACAGTCACAGTCTAGTTTGTATACACCTGCACTCTGTAAAGGAATATTACTTTTTACTGGTCTCAAGAATTGGCTCACTTTCTTGTTAGGCTTGAATATGGTTTTTATGGAAGCTCTTCTTAAGATGTTGCCAATCCTGTCTGTAAC